>QANZ01019395.1:252107-296499 GCA_003254925.1 Chamaecrista fasciculata
GGGGGGGGGGGGGGGAGATAAAAATATGCAATTAGATTTTTTTGAAAAGGAAAAGCTAATCTTAAATTGTGTGGTCCCTTTTTTTGTTTGGCCTGATGAAATTGTGTGATCTTACACAAATAAGTAACATTTTTTTCTTTTGTGGTGGTGCATATTTTTGTTCAATTTTGAAGTTTGTATTCTATTTCAATAAGAGAGAGATATATTTGGAAATCCAAGTCTTAGAGCTTTCTTCAGCTTATCTAAATAAACGTCTATTGTTAAATGCAGCATTGTGTTATTACAGTGCAGTGGTAGATGCTTTATGTGCTCAAAATATTGTTGACATCCAAAGACACCTCTCCCTGCTTCCACTGTTTGTCTGTATAAACTGCTTATATAAATCAAAGATTTCTTATAAAGAGTGGATGGTTGTTCTGACACTATTTATCTTGGTAGTTTGCTTACAAGATCCCTTATCTTGTCATTTGATAAACTCATTCTCATTGTTTTCTGTGATTGCATTTTCTTTGTTTAGAGAGGCTGTGATATCTACAAGTTCAGCAGGATTATATTTTAATATGAATAACTTTATTCTATTTGTACTAACCTTTTTTTGTTATTGGATAATTTCTTTAATTAGCTATGATTTATGTAACATCAGTACAGTTATCAGTGAATGTAAAAATGTTTAATTTGACATAATTTATTTATTTATTTTTATTTACATGGTTTGTTTAGTTATGAGTTATAACCTTGTAAAAATATGAACTCAAAACTTAAAGAAGCTGCATGCTTCCGTTTGTGAAATTTGACTGTGTCCTTGTTAGGCGTTATTGACATACAATATTAACCTGGAGAAAAAAATTCCAAGTTTCTCTGACGTTATTTTTTAAACTGTTAACATCATTGCCATTTGGTTGGATTGATTGTGTCTGACATTTAACTTTGGAAGATAGAAAGTTTACGGCCCACAATGTTGACACTTTTTGTTGTTGCCACAGAAGATTTTGATCATATGATGCCCAATTTGATTCCATTATGAATTTTAACTTTCTTTTCTCCTGTGTATTTAGGTGGTAATAGCACTGGTGGATTGCAAGAAATAAAATAAAGTCAGTGCCTCTGATTTTGGAAGGATAGTTGGCTCAGGTTTTGATGGCTTTATTGTCACTTCCATTTAAATTTTATATAATGTGGCTATTATGACTGGAACCAGAGAAATCATCTGGGCGGGGCTATAATGTGTTTTCCTGAACTTGTTCTTTGACATGTTTTCATGTACATTGTCAATAATATCTGTAATTTGTTATTTGTACTAAACGACTGAACATACCATGAATGTTGTTTATCGATCAATTATGAGTGGTGCCGTGAACTAGTGCCTTGGCTGCATTTGAGGAGAAAGATTGTTCATATTGTTTCCAACTTAAATAAGATTGTAACTTGATTGTGGAATAACCGAATTAAACTATCTTCCATAAAGTTCCATTCACCCATGTTTCCCTGACAAAACAAAACAAGTATACACGCAGGGCAGGGCACACTTGACAAAACAAATTTGCAAAAATTTAATTTTTTCAAACCAAAACACAGGTTGTATTATCCAAATGAAACGTGTTGAGAAAAGGCAAAATGGAGGACGCACTTGATGAAAAACTGGGCTAAAATTTAATTTTTCAAGAGCAAACAAACTCTGTAAAAGTTTAATTTTTCAAAACCAAAACGCAGGTTACATTACTCAAATGAAACATGTGTTGAGACAAGACTGAAACATGGCCTTATCGAAAAAAAAAACTGAACCATGGCATCCAGATTATTTCCATTAAAATTTTATAAAATAGTAATGAATAAATGTAAATAATTGAATTTATTTGTTGTGAATGTGAATTTGTAATGTTGAATAGTAATATTATTATGTGAGCAGAGCATGTTGAGTTGTTGACTGTTCTGATATTTTTCCCTGTAAAATCTCCAGGCGTCATCCAAAACCTATGAAAATGAACAAGGTGTCCAATTGCTGAAAATGTATAATTTTCTGTTTTTCCTTTAATTTTTGGCCAAAGTGCGAATTTGGTCCTGTAACTTTCCTCCAGGTCCCAAATCAGTCTTATATCTTTTCTTGTCTCAGTTTTGGTCTCATGTTTTGAAAACCTTTCACTGTTAGTTCTCCGTCCATTTTAAATTACAATTTAGTTCTGGAAACTTCAAGTCTCTAACTATCAAAATGAAAGTGAAAGAGTATCCCTAAAGATTTTCAAACCTTACATCTTCGTCCCTAATTCATGAATTCTTCATGAAATGGAATTGAAATGCAAAAACAACATAAATTAAAGCAAATGACAGAGGGACCAAAACTAAAAATGCATAAAATTAAAACCCACTAGAAAGTGTCCCAAACTCGCCGGAAAACGTACGGAAATCGCCGAGAAACTCAAAAACTTCAATCCTCACTGAAATCTAACTCAAATAATTGGGGTTTTTGATGATGTCTTGGGAATCAGCGATTTTCGTACGTTTTCCGACGACTTTGGAGCATTTTTCGGTGGATTTTAAATTTTCTACGTTTTCAGTTTTGGTTCATCTGTCATTTACTTTAATTTGTGTTGTTTTTACATTTCTATTCCATTCCAAGTAAAATTCATAGATTATGGACCAAGATGTAAGATTTGAGAATTTTCAAGGATGCTCTTTCATTTTCATTTTGATAGTCAGGGACTAAAGTGAATTGGACTTGAAGTTTTCAGAACTAAATTGTAATTTGAAATGGACGGATGACTAACGGTGAAAGGTTTTCAAAATATATGGAACCAAATCTGAGACAAGAAAAGATATGACTGATTTGGGACTTGAAGCAAAGATACAAGACCAAATTTGAGATAAAAAAAGATATAAGTCTGATTTGAGACCTGGAGCAAAGTTACAAGGCCAAATTCGCACTTTGGCCTTAATTTTTTATATTCCTTAAAAGTCCTGAATCCACTTTAATGAAATTTTCTATCATAATGTTTAAAAGCATACATTTTTGTAAGCTCTCACCTCCACTAAATTCTTCTATGAAAGAAAGTACAAGGGTGATGGCCTATCATGTTTAAATTACTGTCAATGAAAAAATATTACACTATGAAGCACTCGACTATTTTCCTGTTTCCACCTAATAGGACCGTACTGGAAAAAGAAAAATTTGCCTTTGACAGAGATCAGTTTGTAACTTGAGAATTCCGAAAGTATACAACTTGTGTACAAAAAAATAGCAAATGCAAAAAATTGTATTTGAACCCCAACAGATGGTTCATATCTTGTAGACAGGTACAATTCCAAGGAGGTAAAAGCACTTTCTCATTACAGTTGCCGTTGCTTCACATAGCAAGAGTCTGCTTGTTTCTTCAGGCGACCCAACAACCTGAATCATCAAATGCCTTGAATCACACTATTCTTTAACTAAATAAATCTGATTACAGACTAGATTGTTTATGAAATGTGGTAACAATCCAGAAAATTATTCGATTAAGGACAGATTTTAGCAGGCATCACAAGAAATATTGCAGATGTACTAGTAAGCATTTGGCAGCTTTAATGTTCTCAACTGTTGGATTTTCACCACAGACATGGAAGTGAAAAACATAAATATAATTGTAAAGCATAATTGATAGTTTTAAAACTATACCTGACAATTGGAATAAAACTTCTTTGTAAAAATCTCTGATAAATTATATAGGTATTCACACAACACGTTGGGCAATAAGTTGGTGCATGCCTCCTCAACAACCTGAAAAACAATGCAGCAGAAAATCCCACATAGTTATGTAAGTATCCTTTTGGATTATTACTCAATGCACGGGGACACTGCAATTGTATTTGAAGGAACCTTAGTGGCAATGACAACCAAGTTATACACATTAGAAGTCTGCTAAACAGGTATAGAAGCATAAGGATTAACACCAACGTATCTTTTTGACATGTCCTACCTCAGAGAATTGGAGCAAATGAAGTCCCAGTACACGCTCATCTTCATGATCAATTGCAATTTTCCCAATCTGTCATGAGTAGATAACAAAATACACAGTAAGACGTGCAAATTGGATATTTAGCAGACTGACTACAAATGAACAAATATGGAGTATTATACTGCATATTGCAACACTAGTAAGTGGGCAATTCCGGCGAGCAATTAAATCACGGTTCATATTAATGGTCCACATAAAAACAATCAGAAACATAAGATCAGTTCAAAATTCATGCGGTCCATTACTTCAATCTGGGATCTATCACCATGCTTGATCTAACATATTTGGTAGAGCCACATCAAGTTATCAACCATTTAAAAATGCTAAACAAGGCACAAACTAACTAGATAGGCAGTGCCCCAGGAAGACAAAGGAACTTACTCTCTTCAATTCTTCTATGTCTTTACCAGATTTCCTGATAATGGAACAGATCCTAGCATGAGCATACAGTAAATAAACCGCAGTATTGCCCTGTTTCACAAGAAATCGGTGAAACATTGTTATACATTAGAACTTCAGCGGATTCAATATAATACACTTCACTTATGCATATTGTTAACACACCTTATCACTAAGCATCTGATCAAAGTTGAACGTGTAATTTGTCAGTCTGTTGTTCTTCAGGTCAGCATACCTGTCAAGACAGTTCAAAGAAAAATAAGGAGCGACAACTAATTCAACATTCTCACAGCTGACATCAGCTAAACCCAGAAAATTTGCTTTTGCTAAAGTAAAATCAGTAGAATAAAAATGTTTTAAAACCAATCTTCATGACTGTGGGACACAAAAAAAGAAGCCTGGTTGAACACTTGGACGGACAGAAGCTGCTATATCTATGCCATGATAAATTTACTTAGTTCAAAGAACAACATTTGTATATGCCAAAAGCAATCAGATTAATACGTCATTTAAATTTAAAAAAATCCAAAAATATAGCATTTGAAGACTCGTTTTGAGATTTGGGGCGAATAACTGTATCTCCAAAGTAAAATCAGATAAGCAATATGAAAATAAACAACTCAGTATCATAGGACAGAATGCAATTTTGCTCTGAAGTAGAAAAAATTGAGTGTGCCAGTACGTTAATTAGATTTCTTCTATCAATATTATAGTTTTAACTGATTAGGTAAAGATGGAAATTCCTTTAAAAGTAAAGGTATCTTACTTAACAGCACCATAACCAACAGCCTCTGCAGTCTTCTCAACTTCCTCCTCAGACCATTCTTTAGCCGTATCTAATGAACATCAAAATTTTGAGAAGTCAGCTGTCTAGTGCTTAGAATCTCACTATATAATTTCAAAATAGGCATATACACTCATAAATTTTAATCTAAAAATATTTTTCTCATACATGCTTGCGTGCAGAAAAGGATGAACTAGAAATTTTATGTATGACAAGCATAGAGCAGGCATCTAGTAATTTACCACGCTCAAGGAGGGCACTTTTACTGCGATTCTTGGCTTCATCCAGCAAATCAACTAATCTAACAACTTCAGTGTTGCGAGTCCGAAAACGTTTCCCATCTTCCCCTAGAACAAGACCAAAGCCTACATGCGTAGCTTTGGGATATAAACCATCATCTGCTGGCAGCCAACCCGCACGTTTTACAGCCTGAAATAGAAAAGGCAGACGATTGACATTTTATTTCATTGAAACATAGGCAGCAGTAATTCATTGTGACCTACGTCCATTACTGACATTCATACCAAACATGATGTGACAATATAAATTGCACCTAGACACTTCAATTTTTTCATGTCATGAAATCCATGTATGTGCTTCTTAGATCATAAATTTATTTTTCTAGGGATTTTTTATTAAAAAAATCTAATTATTAATTAATAAAGCAAAGAAAAGTAAGTAGAAACAATAAAATAATTTTTTTTTTATGTGAAAAGCCAACTAATAAGGTCAACGATATTGGAAAAAGCAACCTATGACAACAACAAATTGCAAGAAACATTAAATACTATGGAAATTAACATCTTGGGCATACCTTAAATACCATATCAAAGTGTTGTTGTTGCCCTACATCTGTAACATATATCATCCACTCAGCTTTTTCTTCGTTTAATCTATACCTACATGAATTTATTAGGAGCACAAAGAAATTAGTTTTTTTCCCTTTTTCCATAATAAGATGGAAATAGAGATATATAGATAAGAAGATACACACATGAGGACTGAATATGAATTTTTTTTTACAAGTGTTGTACTTGCTATGCCTAACACATTCAATTAATATACGTCATACTTTAGATTGAATGTTTGAAAGCATAGCTACTCTAGCCCAAGGAAACCAACGTGATTTTGAAGGCTCACTTTTAATTAATTCTCAAAAAGAAATATTGTTGAATATTTATGTATTGGCCAAAATACATATTTACAAGACTTTTTAAGTTTGAGTAGCAAGGGAACTTAAGACATAGACAAAAGGATAGGATTCCACCAGTCTATTGTTCCACTACAAACGTGAATGACATCCTAATAAGACTGTCTGGTCTAAATATGTCACAGTTCATTAAATTAATAAACAATAAATCTATGTCTCAGCCACTTTTAATTCCCAGATTTTAATGTTTCAATCTAATTTCATATATCATGGAACAAGTTAAATTTTATTGTGCCACCATATTTAAACTCCAAAGGCCATGTAAAATCCCATTGCTCAAAACAACCAGTCATCACATTTTTAAACATGAAACAGTAAGAAAAATAACTAATATTTAGTTTGTAATACATTAGATATTCCAAATTCAACAAGAATAGCAGAGAATACAATATGCACTGAAGATAGAAAATGGCATACTAGTTTATCATAAAATCTAACTACTCGAGAGTTTAGAGTCATCAACTTTCAATGAATTTTCAAAAAAATGTGTCTGTACAAGAAAAAAAAAAGAAGAAGGAAAACTTACCAAATTGCTGTTAAATCAGTCGAGGCATAGTTGTAGCCACCATCACTCTTCACAACAATAAGTGGTATGTTTACCCCTTCAAGAAATATCACACGAGCACCTTCACTTTCTTCAATCAGTCCTTTTTTATCCAGTTCCTCTAAAACACCAGGGATATATGGATTATAAAAACTCTCTCCCTGTGGAAAAAATATAACAATCAGTTCAGCGATTAACATTGTGATGCAAAGACTACATCAACAAATACTGAAACTTTGGTAAAATATATTCAACCCATTTGTTGCCACACCAAAAGTGCATTAGCACATTAAAGAAGAATCATGATTGGGATTGTTGCCTCATAAATAATGTCCATTCAACAGCATTTTTCAAAATTTTAACTGCATAAAATCCTGGAAACAAACAAAGCATCCATAGGAATCCTGTTTCATAGAAAGCCCTATTTTGAAATTTCAGTCTTAGTTGAGAATATAGGAAAAACCAAACACTTGAGTGAAAGAGATATTACGAAGATTCCTAATGCTAATGCCAACGTGTGCAAATCATAACACTTTTAGGTGCGGTAAGATAATCAAAAAGATAAAAGGCAGGAAACTAAGACATTCAATGAATAGAAGGATGCATGCATTGAAATCCCAAGCAGTGAATCCTTCTGAAGGGTACAAACAAATTGATATCAGGGTTACTCTCCCCAGGGTCAATAAAAGAGAAACCATAACATTTACCTTTTCCTCCAAATGAACTCCAAGTCGTTGATAGACCCTGTGGAATTCAGTACGGCTAATTTCACAAATTTGTGCCCATGCCTTACGATATTTGGTTTCTCCACCCTGAAAGGAAAATAAATTCAAAGAATTCTAGAACCAGGTTTTCCAAGATTGCACTTGAGTAGATAAAACAGGAAATTTTGTTGCTGAAAAATTTGTATGATGTACCTGGAGACGAACCACTGCCTGTTGTGCCCTCAGCTTAAATTCAGGATCACTATCAAATCTCTGTTTTGAGGCTTTGTAGAATGCCTAAAAATGTAGAGTTGAGAATTAGCATATAACCAACCATAATTCACTTTTTAAAATTGTCAAGAACGAGCATAATGATAAAAGTATCAAATAGACATATGTGACAACAACCACATAAAAAAGTGGGGACTATTAATGAATTTGTGTTCATTTTAACATATCTTATAACCTGGAGATCTCCAATAGCTGCTTCATTAACATCTTCTGGGTTTGGAAATTTTTCAAAGAGGAATTCAATCAGCATGCCAAACTGCAAAACACATACATGAAGTTTGAGACTTAAGCAATATGTGGTATCAGTACCAAAAAGGAGAGAAATATCCCAAGTTCTAATACAACACTATATAATTAAATCATTTGAGACAAGGATATTGCTTCAACAAATCAATGAACATTGTAATCCAGTTACTAATAAAAATAATCAATATCTATGATACTCATAGCATTCTCTATTTTGATATTGCACAATACAAAGAAGAATAGCAGAGAACGTAATCTCCGCCTTCATCAATTTAGGAAGAATTATATATATGCTGGCCAGAGCTTTAAGTTATACCAAAAACCTTAGCTCTGACAACTTTCAAGGAGCCAGTTACAATGAAATGAACAATTTAAACTCAGATTGCACATGCATTACTTTTTTGGCAGAAAAAGCATAACGTTAGAATAAAATCTACCTGAGTTCCCCAATCACCAACATGATTCCGGCGGAGAACTTCTACGTGTGAAAATTCAAGCATACGAGCTAATGTATCCCCAATAATGGTAGATCTCAGGTGACCAACATGCATTTCTTTCGCTATATTGGGTGAAGAAAAATCAACCACTGCCCTCTTGACTGGAAGTCGTGGTGCCCATGTATCAATACCATCAATTAGCATCCTCTGTAAGCTCTGTAACAGGAACTTTAACTATAAGTATTGGCAAACCACATGGAGAAGCTAAACTAAATTAAACAAAGTGAACATGTATATATTCCCTAAGAGGAGCTTCTTCGATAAAGTTAAAGGAAAAATGGACTCAAGTTATCGGTACATACTACTTGCACATCAAAAATAGAATATTGAAAAAAAAAAAAAGGCAATCACCTGGGATATCCAATTCTTTGCTAAGACAACATTCACAAATCCAGGCCCAGCTACAGAGCATGATTCTATTATGTCAGATGGTGGAAGATTCTTCATGATGGCCTACAAAACATCCATATAATCATCTGAATGTAAAAAATCTAAATCTAATTCAACATACAACAATCAGTTATCAGAAAAATGAACAACGAATAGGGGGGGGGGGGGGGGGNGGGGGGGGGGGGGGGGGGGGGGGGAAGTAAAGAAATCATCACTGGTGATACCTGTCCAACAGATGGGGGACCCCTAAATCCTGTTGACTTTCCTTTTATTTTAGACCATAGGCCCATAGCATTGTTACTGCAAAAACCATAAACACTTTGTTTAGATTCAAAAACTATGTGAATACAGACTATAGAAGAAAACATATTTTCTTTAGTCCTGTTCTAAAGATAATACACAGTAGATTTAGGCATCAAATTTCACAAAAATGTTGACCAGGGAGAAAGTCTACCCCACCATTGATAATCACCGAATTTCCCAGTGCAAGCAGCAATAAGAGGCTCCACATCAGACTCATCAGGTACTGTTGCCTTCAGAGATACCTCAAACAGCTTCGCTAATTGTCGCTTGACATTGCCCACATTATCTTCATCCTGCCTCCAAAAAGTGAAAATTAGTTCTTTACTCTTAACACAAAGAATGGGTGTGAATATTACAAGTTGCTACCCTATTTCGTACTAAAAAATGTATTCTCCTGACCCATTAAAAAAAAATCTCTATTTGGTAGCTGAATTAACTTACAACAACTGCCATGGTGGAAAAGGATTGTGTCTTTGTTGAAAATGCGAGTCTTCTAGATGCAAGCTTCAGTAAATCTGTCTAGTTACACAATGAAAACATTAAATTGGCACAATAACTGCAGGCAATTACCTGAATTTTGAATTGAAACAAACATACAGCTAATCAGGAGTATTGAGTTTTAAACATAAATCCAGGGCATAGGTGCACACACAGCACGATTAAGTAAGTATGCACAATGTGAGGGGCGTGAAAAACAATGAATGTAGTGCAAAAGGAATTGTCTTTTGTCTGCAATAAGAAAGCTTCACATGGTAATAAAGAAAGAAAGAGAGAAAGACTAGTTCATCTGTTTCTATAAAGAGCAAAATAATGGGTAAAGAAACTAAAACAATGCCACGACTCATGAACTTGAATTTTGTTAAGTAAGTAGTAAGCATGAAAACACTAAACACCCACGGATATAAAACAAGGGTAGGATTATCTACTAAATCAAAAACGAAATTGAAAATGAGCACAGGTAAACACCTAAGCTAATCCTCATAAATGGCGAATCCAGTTGCTCCAATAACTCAAATATCTTTACCATAAAAGACGAAAGTAAGAAGAAAATAGATCATGAAATGAAATGAAATGAAAGGAGGAGAGAGAGAGTGGATGCTGACCGGCGGCGGGGAGAGAAGGAGGCGAGTGAAAGTGAGAGAAGCGATTGAAAGAGAAGAATGGAGATTGCGAAAACGGCGCTGCTATATGAGCTATGCAAGAATTGCTACTACTACACCCTAACATTTTACTTTAATTTTCCTCTTAATTTCTTTTTCTATTTATTATTCTTTTTTAATAAATTCTTTTTTGTTCTTTAAAATTCCTGATTTTCCATTGAGCGTGGGAAACAAGCCATGCCCTTTTCCTCTCTGCTTCTCATATATCTCATATCATAACATAATCTGATAAGTGATAAATTGATAATGATATGGCCAAAAGTGTAAATTTGGTCTCATATTTTTTTGCTCATTTCTCAATTTGGTCATGTATCTTTTTCTGTTACAATTTTGGTCTAATATCTTTGCAAAATATTCCAATTTTGGTCTCGTATCATTTTTTATCGGCCAAAGTGCAATATTGGTCCTATAACTTTGCATGAGTTCCCAAATCAGTCCTATAAGTTTTTTCGTCTCAGATTTGGTCCCATAAGTTTGAAAAATTCTCACCGTTAGTCCTATCAATATTTTCGTTAATTTTTTTTCCGTTAATGCTGATGTGGCATGATGACTGGGATATTGAAGTGGCAAAGTGGATTGAAATGGGACCATACTGCAACAAATATTAATATTGTGGATGTATTTAGTGAATTTGACGGAGGACTATGTTAAAATCACTCTCTCAACTTCTTCGATCTTTCTTCGTCGATATCACTCCTCTTGAAGAAAGATGAAGAAAGAGGAGTGATATCGACGAAGAAAGATCGAAGAAGTTGAGAGAGCGATTTTAACATAGTCCTCCGTCAAATTCACTAAATACATCCACAATATTAATATTTGTTGCAGTATGGTCCCATTTCAATCCACTTTGCCACTTCAATATCCCAGTCATCATGCCACATCAGCATTAACGGAAAAAATTTAACGGAAATATTAATAGGACTAACGGTGAGAATTTTTCAAACTTATGGGACCAAATCTGAGACGAAAAAACTTATAGGACTGATTTGGGAACTCATGCAAAGTTATAGGACCAATATTAGCACCCGAGGTTGTTCATCATTAGCGGCCTAAACTTGTTGTTTATACATGGTAAGGTATAGTTCAATTTTTTTGGCATCTTTTTCATTTAAATTTGGAAGACCGATAAACACGTCGTCACTTATTTTTTTGGACAATTTAGATTTCTTGGATGTTTCATTAGAATGTTATTCTTACGTTTCTTCGATGGTCCAGAACCGATATTCATCGATGTAATATAATAGTTATATTGATGTAATATAAAACCCTTGAATATATTTGATTTTTGTCATGAAAAACAACTAAAGTACATATGCTTCGTCATCAAAAAACTAAATTAAGAAAAAAAGTTGACAACAAAATTATTAATGTACTTCAATAGTTATATTGATGTAATATAAAAAACCCTTGAATATATTTGATTTTTGTAAAGAAAAACAACCAAAGTACATTATTGAAGCTTGAGTTAATTTGGATGAAATGACTTAAATAATGTATGAGTCTTTAATTTTTTTATATGAATGATTAAAAATTCGGACCTGCCCGGGCATTTTGACTCGCAACCCGGCCACCAGACTGGTCCGGGTGAGGCAAAAAACCGGCTGCAAGTGAACCGTTATTGACCCGGGTTAGACCGCCGATTTATTTGCAAACCCGTCACCCATGAATCGTTATTGACCCGCTGCCACTCTGTTTTTTTTTTCATCTAAATATCAGAGATTTTAATTATTGATTAGTGATTTCAGACTCTGCAACTTGACGCATTTTTCCCTTTTCCCTTCTGATTCTAATTTTCCACTTTTCCCTTCTGCAACTTGACGAGACGAAGAGGCTACACGAACTGGGCTGCTCTGTGACGCTGAACCTCCGACGATTGAATTGGGTTACTCTGTGACGCTACAATACGTCAACTCCGACGCGAATTGATTTGTGATTTCTCTGTGATGGTATGCGAAACTGGCTTTCTGTCAATGAAATCTGCATTGTTAATCAAATCAATGAATCAAACCAGTTCTTTATAAGTTTATAGTTATAATTATATATGTACTCTACTTTGCGCCAATTCTTTATAGTTTATAAGTTTATAGTTTATAATTTTATACTATATACATATACATATACTCTGCATTTAGGACTTTTTCATCTATATATCATGTAGATTATGATCTATTTATTTGTATTATTTAGGACTTATTCAATTATTTGTCGTCACGAAGACTTGAAGACTTGAAGTTGTTATTTTGAAGCACTTTTGACTTGGTTTTGCTTATTTTCATATTTGAAATTAGAAACTTGGAGTACAGTGAATGTGTTAAATTTGTTATATAAGTACTTTTAATCTTGAATTTATTATTTAAGCACTTTAAATTTAGAAATTAGAGGTATTGTTTGATATTTTAATACATATATAAATTATTTATTTTTTTTAATTTGACCGCGCCAACAATTGACCTGACGGTTGAACTAGTGACCCGTGACCCGAGCCATCAACCGGGTCGATGTGCAATCGGGTTACTAAAACATTAATAGGGTATTATAAACAATTAGTTACAAAATATTTTTTGTATACAAAAAGAAAATTTGAATTCTCATTATTTAGTTAATGAACTATGGGAAAAACCACAAAATCACACCCAAGCGATTCAATAGAAACAAATACTCAATAGTGCAAAGAATTTATTACAGCTAGCTGAAGCTTATGTACGTGTATATTGAGATACTTGATAATTACAAACCCAATTAATGGAGCAGATATCTATGTATATATATACTGGATGTTGGCTTCATTAAAATATAAGTATATATATATATATATATGTCTATGTTAGTTGACCCATTAGCACTAAGGATGCATGTCTGATGGCTCTTGAGACTCTCCATACTTCATGTTGCACACGATGCCATGATTCTGCAGTGTTGAGATCTTTTGCCATTGTTAAAGCATCATCTATCCCAGGGAAGGATTGTGATCCGTAATCATCATGTTTTGATGGTCCATATATCTGCAAAAATACAAACTTTTTTAGACTATTTAAAATTTGATCAAAACCTCATTTTGGTCCTTGAATTTTAAGGTGAATTTTGTTTTGGTTCGCAAACTTTTTTTTATTTCCTTTTAGTCTTCAAACTTTCCTATTTGGTTTACTCTTAGTCAAAAACATGATTCTGTTTAATTTCTGCTGATATCATTATCTCTGATTCAAACAGTTGGAATGAACAATTTCTTTCTCATACGTGTCTTAATAAGTGAGCTAGCAGCACAAAGAAAAATTCCTTCTTAATTCCAAACTATAGATAAATTCGTAGTTGATTTTTCTTTTAAGAAAAAAACTTTTCTTTCTCTCTAGTTGGCTTATGAGCACATGTAGAAGAGAGAAATTGTCAAGGTCAAGTATTTGTAGCAAGATAATAGCATAAACTAGGCAAAATGACGTTTTGGATTACCAGTGGAAAAAATGGGAATGTTTGATGTCCAAAACGGAGAAATACAAAGTTTGAGGACCAACACGAAATTCACCCTATAGTTCGATGACCAGAATAAGATTTTGACCTTCAAATTTTTAATTACTCAATCTTTACTTTACTGCATACTCTTGCTATAGCAGTCTAGCTTAAGAACCTTATTTTTTTTTTTCATATGAAGAGAGACGGAAATTGAATAAAGTTGAGTTGTTACCAGATGCTTATACCATGACATTCCAAAGAGGCCATCTCTGTCAGTAAATGCACGCTCAGCCATCATCAATCTGTCATTTAGATCTCTCACTTTCAACTGGTTTTTCTTCCATGATGCAATCCACCCTTTACTTTCTTCTTCTAATGCCTGATCATCACGTTAAAACCATAGAAAATATATAATAAAATCCACAAGGTCAGAATATATAGATGCAGAAATGACTGAGTATAGATGGTCAAAGTCAAAGAGCCACCTTTCTCTGGTAATCTATTCTGAGAGCTGCTTTATCAAGTTCTCTGATGGACTTCCATATGGGAGACAAGCTTATATCTTTATTTGAGATCTCACCTTCTAAGTTCTTCGCGCTAACCTGTGATTTTAATGTTAATTTGCTTTCATTATGCTTAATGAAACAAAATTAGAATGATGTATATATACCTGGAGCTCCTTAGCATAGGAGACATAGTCAAAAGGCAAGAATTCCTCATCTGCTAGCCAAAGTGCCACTAGACCCCAAACACTTGCAACTGGTATATATGTATCCATGTAAATTATTATGATTGTACGTTATTAATTGACTAGTCATTGATGTAAGATGCTAATTTAAGGGTTATATTTCGCATGCTATATATATAGAAGAACCTCATAAGACCAACCTGCTACATGCCTTTGAAACATAGGGTCACCAAATTTCTTCATCCAGATGAAATCATCATACATTGAGTGGTATACTGGGTATCCTGCAAACCATGCAGTTTAATCAAGTCTTAGCCTTTAGGTGGGAGGAAAAACCAAGTGGTATTTTTATAATTTATCAGATAAAATTCTCAAGCAAGTGATCAAATTTTGTCTATGGTATTGGTGGTTTTTCTATATTGCACTAGCTGTCTTAAATTCTGTACACGAGGGAAAAAAACATTGACTAGTTTCATAAGTTTCTGTTTTTGAGAGTTTAATCACGGCTTGTTAGTTGTTACACCAACAAAATGACATCTTTAGTATAAACGAATGATGTCACTGTTTAACTGACATCTTGACTTAAAAACTTAAGATCTATTGGACTAATCTCTCATAACGTGATAAACTCATGTTCGAATTCTTCAGAGAAAAGTGTTTACAGTAAGTGTCCAACATTAACTTGAATAGGATTAAAATTCAGATTAGGTTTTTACCTCCTCCGAAGGATAAGTCAGCTGATGGAATTCCCACATGCTGAACAAAAGCAGCATAGTCTGATCCTCCACCTCCTAATCTTCCAAACTTAATTTCCATGCACAATGAAGATACTTATGAGCATAAATATTCAGATGATGAAGATATCCTAACATTTAATCCCCATTATTACTGGCTAATCCACTATCTGAGCACTATAAATTCTTACCTGAGGAGAAGCAGCAGAAGCAGCCCATGATTCATAGATGGTCAATGATGAGTTATCTGGGTCCTTCACCTTCAAGAGAATCAATAACATCAAAAAAATTAAAATGCTAATACATCATTCATATATACATTGATTACATAAACTTCTGATGATTGAAAATGCAATACCCGCTGAGTTGCTCGTTTGATCAATTCATCAAGCTGTGGAGTGGCAAGTGCGTGGAACCCCATTCCACTTACTCCACAGTCAACATTCAAGTAGGCAACAGCTCTTGAAGTAAGAACTTCTCTGTTCTCTTCTACCCATTCGGTTGATCCTATCTGGAGGAAGTGATGAAATCAGAATTTTTTTTTCTTTTTTGTTTTCCGGGTGTAAGTATAAGAAAAGGTTAGATCAAGAGAGAGAAAAATACAAGGCCATATTCTTCTGCATCCCAATTGCATAAGATGATTGTTCTTCTAGGTTTCCACCCTCTTTCCTGAAGCTTCCTTAGTCTTTGAGCAACCTGCAATAGACAAGAATCACTTCCATTGCTTTGCCATTCTGACCATACAATCTTTTTGGGACTAAAATGTGTTACGCTACCAATTTTATAAATCCGGATCCCCGTAGGATAAAGTGCCTTGATAATATAACTTTTACGCGTGAAAAATCTTAAAATCATACTGCATTGCATGCATCCTAAAGTATTGTAGAAGATCTGAATTCCAATTTTACCTCAAGTAATGCTGCAGTACCACTATTGGGATCAACTGCTCCAAATGTCCATGCATCTCTGTGGTTACCTAGGATGACATATCTACAAGCAGCAGAAACAATAGTTTAAGTCATTGCCTAATCATGACTACACATACATACATAAACACACACCAAGTTACAAATAAAGGAAAATTCTGAGCCAACCGGTCAGGTTCTTCTTCTCCCTTTATCACACCAATAACATTCTCAATCCTGGATAACACCTTCTCCCCCTGAAAAACCAAACATCCAAATCACTAACTCGGTAATGGGTATTCAGTAACTTTTCTAGATAACATTTTTTTTCTTTAGAAAAATTTAGGCAGTATCTCTAGGCGCTAACCAAAGACTAATTCTCACGAAGTAAGGTAGGTTTTGCCTCTACCAAATTTGGACTCAGTACATCATGTTAAGAAATCGGTAGAGGATCCTCTGTTGTACAGCAGAAGACTAATAATATTATGCCATGTGTACAGGTCCTCGAGAATGGATCCATTGCAGTGGGTTTGGCTGCAGCGTGAGAGAAAAATCTCAAAACTCAGTTTCATTAAAGTGGAAAAGTGGTTGTGTTAATGAAATTGTGAGTTTTGAGTTTTTTCTCTCTGCAGGTTTACTGCAGCCAAATTCATTGCAGTGGATCCATCCTCTTGTTGTACAACACCACTGCTATACAACAGAGAATCCAAAGGCTAAGAAATCCAACAATCTAGGGGACTTTGTTGGTGACATTTTTACAATCATCTAACTTACAATATACAGAATGACATATATAACTAGATATATTATATATAGTATATTCCTACTGTGTAACTGAGATTGAGAATTGCTGGTCCTGGTCCAATTCTATAAGGTGGTGCATCCTTACTTCCCTGCCAATCATCCTCTGCAACTGGACCACCAATTGACCTTATTATCCTCTCACCATCTTCTCCTGACACTGGCAACGAGGGTATTTTAGGAACATCCCCTCTTCTCTCTACTTCATCCATTGATAACCTTTCACAATCATCACCACCATCTTCATCATCATCATCATCTCTACTAGCCCAACCAGGAGTTGTAGGATCCCCCACCCCATTAAACACCGACCCCACCTGAACACCGCTCGGCGGCATCCACTTCCCGTCGGGAAACCACCGTGCTCCACCGCCGGCGGCGCCGTCTCCGCCGCCGTAATCCTTCCTATCTGTATATATCACCACCCCAATAGCCCCTGCTTCATAAGCATTCTCCACAATGTCTCCTCTGTAAATTTTCCCATACCTCGCCAATACAACAGTACCTGAAACGTTGACCCCAATTTCTCTTAGCTTCTTATAATCCTCCACGCGCCCATAGTTGACATAAACCGCAGGCCCACTCGCAGAGCCTGATTTTGCATACGCGTGGAATGTGGGAAGCACCTCGCCGGCGACGTCGGCGTAAGGATCGCCGTCGTAGATTTCTTGCCGGAGAGGGAAGCTAAATGGTGGTTCATGATCATGATTTGTTGTTGTGAGCAATAAGGAGCGTGAGAGTGGGTATGTGAGGTAAACCTTGTAGGAAGCTATGTGAGATGGAATATCAAGGGAGGTGAAAACAGAGAGCACGTAAGCTGCAGCCTCGGCGTTGGCGCCGGAGCCGGCGACATGGGGGCGGCGCGTGAGAGAATAAAGGTGGTGGGATATGGAGGCATTGTCAGATAAAGAATCAGATATGAAGAGTGAATGATAGGTGGATTTTGAAGGAGGAGTGATGAAGAGAAAGAAGTAAGAAGTGGGTATGAGTAATAAGGTAATAAGAGTGCTTATTTTGATCATGGGTGGTACAAAGATAATGCTTTTTTTGCAGGTTCTTGACGTCTCTGGATTCAGTGGATTGGATTGTAAGCAATAGAGTGAAAGAAAAATAGAGAGATAGCCAGAGAGTTTGTGTTTGAGTTTGAGTTTGTGTTTGTAAATTGTAAAGTTGTGTTTTTTATTTTGTGTTTTGGGGGGCCTAATTCTAATAAAGCCAAGTTTAAGTATACTAAGTTGGTAATACATCAAATCAAGCAGCATAGGATACTCAAAGGTTTGAGATAATTCCAATCAAAATCTGGTGAATTTGGGTAAAAATCTTGCATCTCCATGTATAAGCTTGTGGATATGGTGTTAACTGTTAACTGTTAACTGTTAACCGTCAGTCTGTTGGATTGGGTTTGTTCTGGAAGCTGAATGAATCCCACATGTTCCGATGAATGTTTGTCCAAAGTCCAAAGCTTCATGTGAGTATGACTCATGAGAGTTGAACACAGAATCACAACCATGATCTTCTGATACAGATGTCTGAGTTTGACCTTGTGGTTGGAATTGTTTGGACTGATGCATTCTTCACGGATCATAACGTTATTACTTGTCTTTTAATTATTAGCCCATTCAACCAACAATCAACACGTTCGTTCAATCGCTATAAACGACTAATTAGTGGTGTTTTTGTGTGAATGTAGCTATCAACTTAAGATATGTGTTATCCGGACCAATTCGTGTTCATCTTGATAACCTCTACAATATTTTGTACTTGTAATAACGATGTATTCTCAAATTGAGGTTGTTAATGAAGCGCCTTCAAATTGAGAGTAATTAATGGAGAGTTTTTGGTATAGTAATGAATTCATGTTTGGATGGTAGTATTTGAACGCTAGTGAGGTCTTTTAGGAGAGAACCAAATATGATCCAGCAAGAGTACGCACTTAACTGACACTAGTGGGTGGGGACCAATAATAAACCAAACAAACTGATTTTTGTTGGAAACCTTTGTAATTTTTATCTCGTTAAAATAAACTAACACAATAAACTCATAATGTTTTTTTTTTTATTTCAATCATAGTTCAAAACATGTTATTTAAATTATGATTCTTTCCCTTTCATAATTTAACAAATTTCATCCCTATTTCACATAAAAAGGAATTATTTACATGAACTAGATAGCATGAAATGAAATATACCAAAGAATAGAAGAAAATTGGTAGAACAAAAGTTTAAAAAACAGAGAAAGAGATTGATGGGACTCCAAAACCAATAGGAATTGAAAATTTTGTTTTTGTGCTGCTATTGGCATCAGCACTTCAACATCACTGGGGTTACTATAGCTTTTGCAACTTTTTGGCTTCACTATAGTCTAGAGTTATTATTTACTTATTAGTTGCTTCCATCTTCCAAATACTTCTTAAGAGGAGCCCACAGGGTTTCTCTGTTTTACCAACTACTTGGTTATTGAGTACCAAAAAAAAACTACTTGGGGGTTGGAATTTAGAATTCAACATTAATGAGCAAGTCGAATAATAGTAATCCACTAAACAACAAAAAGAATCTTCTCACTCTTAATAGAAGTCTAATTATTGGACGGTGATGATTCAAGGCATACAGCCGCTCAGAGTTGGTTAATACTTAATAACTTATCCTTTGAGTTTTAGTTCTAATAAATTATTATTTAGACACTATACTTTATTTAAATTTTTACTTTATGGCAAAATCCTCATATCGGTCCCAAACATATAGGACAGATTTCAAATTGATCCTAAATATTTCACTTATTTTAGAATGATCCTACGTGTTTTCATAATTTTTCACTTTTACTCCCAAATTAATGAATGTGATCATAACTCTCTTGTCTTATGTTTAAATGTAAAAACTAAAAAGTCTAGAATTACAAGTTGTTTTTGACGAATTATTTCTCCATCTAATTAGGACTATCAACAAACGAGATCAAATCAAGTCCCGAAAGATTGTCACTTTTTACACATTAAAAGAAATAAAGTTGGTTATATCTCTCTCACTTCAAGTCTGAATGTAATGACTTCAGAACCATGTGTTACTGTTGAGGAGTTCCTTTTATACTCAGTTGGAACCGTCGACAAACGAGGTAAAATCACGTCTCAAAAGTCTAAAATATATGACTAAAAGTAAAAAAAAAAATATGGAATACAAATATCTTATATTTTTTAGGTGCAATTTGACTTCCCTAGGTGACTGTTGCAACTAGACATAGAAAAAACTTTTCAATAGTAACATATACTTCAAAACTCATCGTTTTCCAACATGAAAGGAGAAAGATATGCCAACTTTATTTGTTTTATTATAAAATGAGTGGCTTATTTTCAAGGATCCGATTTGACCTCGTTTGTTAATAGCACAACTGGACAGAGAAATGACTCATAAAAAATAATCTGTATTTCTAAACTCATCATATTAGAACTTGTTATCTTAGTTAACTTTGAGTAAACATTTGTATGAAAATTTTTAATATTAAGAAATAAAATTTAAATATTTTCAAATTATATAAACATTTGTATGAATTAGATTTTCAAATCACTACTCTCTACTTGTTATCTTATAGTTAACATTAAGCAAACATTTGTATGAAAAAAATTTAATATTAAGAAATAAAATTTAAATATTTTCAAAATATAAAGACTTATTCTGAAAAAAACAAAATTATAGGGACTAAATAAAAATTACAAACAAATTGTAGGGACTATATGATTAATTTTGTCTTTGATTAGATTATATTTTTTGTGTTTTTTTAATTATTATTTCAACTATACAAACAAAAGTTAACTCTATATATACATTACAAAAAAAAAATATTTATCTTATTCTCATTATTTGTTGGGTTTATGTCTGTATGATACATACATACAACTTGCAATTTTTATATAAAAGAATCAAATAGAATTGTAGAGAACATTAGGAGTAATATTAATTATTAAACAAGTTATAATACTAATAGGATCATTAGCACAACCCAACAAGAATATAATCACGATCACACACAAACAGAAATAGGAGGTACTCACGGGCAATACCAAACAACACCACACCAACACCAACAATGAGAAAAAGTGGCCCAAAATGTTTGAGACAACATTTTAATATGCAAAAAAAGAGCATTGTATATATTATTGTATGTATGTATGTATCTCTGTGGTTTACATTCTTCCTCTCTCTCTCTATGGATGTCAGTAGAAGCACCCGTGACCTCTCTTTCTTTCTCTGTCATTTGATTCTATACTTTACCTCCACTTTCCACCTAAACAAGAAGTACTAACAATCCTGTATATATATAACCACACAACACAAGCCATTTTCCAAACCACATCACAATAATGTCAAACTTTCATTATCTTTTCTTTCTTCTTCTTCTGATAATTAACCATTCTTCTGTGACATTATGCCATACCAATGGAATCCGACCAAGGAGTTTTTCGGGTCTCGGGTTAACCACCAACATGACCCGAGTTCAGACTTCAGAGCAGCAATTCATGAAATGGGTCAATTTTGTGGGTACCCTCAATCACTCTGTTTTCAAAACAGCCAAGAACAAGCTTTTCCCTTCTTACACATTGCACGTCGCCAAGAATCTTGCCGTCGGAGATTTCATCACCATTCAAGAAGCCATTGATTCTCTTCCCTCCGTTAATCTCGTGAGAGTGGTGATTAAAGTCCATGCAGGAGTTTACACGTGAGTAAATAATAATAATTCTGTTTTCCTTTATTTGGGTGTTTGTCTGTATATTCAGTTCTTTTTGTTTGTTCCTCTGTCCTTATCTTTTAATTTGACAATACACAAAAAGAATTGATCTTTGACTAAAACACCCACTTTGAAAATGATAGAAAACAAAAATTGTCCATTTTATTAAACCAAGCCTCTCTGTTGTTGTTGTTGTTTGACTACCTACTTTGCAGAGAGAAGGTGAACATTCCTCCTATGAAATCGTTCATAACCATAGAAGGAGCAGGAGCAGATAACACCATAGTTCAATGGGGTGACACAGCTCAAACTCCAGGGCCTAAAGGACTTCCTTTGGGAACATATGGTTCTGCAACTTTTGCTGTGAATTCACCTTATTTCATTGCCAAGAACATCACATTCAAAGTAAGTACTGTACCACAAAAAAAAAACAATTTAGTCCCTAATCTTTTCGACAAGCATTAACTATTTAGTCCTCATTTGAGGGACTCTAAATGAATTAGGGATCAAAATGTGTATGTCAGTCCAACATCTTGGTTCCCCTGTTTTTAGAATTTGACATGATGATTGATGGCAGAACACAACGCCAGTTCCAGCACCAGGAGCGGTAGGGAAACAAGCAGTGGCATTGAGGATATCAGCAGACAATGCAGCATTCGTGGGATGCAAATTCCTAGGAGCACAGGACACGTTGTATGACCACGTGGGAAGGCATTACTACAAGGATTGTTACATAGAAGGGTCGGTTGATTTCATATTCGGGAATGCACTCTCTCTGTTTGAGGTTGGATATATGAGTTTAATTATATTGAATGTGTGTGTTCTGTTTCTTCTTCTGATGAAAAATGTGTTCATCTATCAGGGATGTCACGTGCATGCGATAGCACAGAACCTAGGGGCAGTAACAGCACAAGGAAGAAGTAGCATAATGCAGGACACGGGATTCTCGTTTGTGCACTGTAAGGTCACGGGATCAGGAGCACTATACCTTGGAAGGGCTTGGGGTCCCTTTTCTCGCGTGGTTTTTGCTTATACTTACATGGACAACATCATCATTCCCAAGGGCTGGTATAATTGGGGTGATCCTACCCGTGAAATGTAAGTTTGCACATCTTCCTCTACTTTTCACTTTTTCATACATGTGCTTTCTCATGTTCAATGGTTAATTCCTAGTCAAGCATCTCTAAACAAAGCCATATCAGGGTTTTGTAGGCATGAAATTAATGAGGACTCAAATTACATTGTGTTTTGGTGTCATAATGTATACTGGGAAGCGTAGCCAGGAATGAATATTTTAAAATATTTTATATATATATATATATAACAGTTGTTATATATATATATAACAGTTTGTAATTTTCTGAAAATTTTTTGGGGTCAATATGTAATTTTTGTAAAATTTGTTATGATTAAAATTACAAAATAGCTCCAAATGGTACCAAAGTGTTAATGGAGAATACCACATGGTACCAAAGTGTCATTTTTTAAACCACAGGGTACCAAAGTAAAATATGACCAAACCAGAGAGTACTAAAGTGTAATTTACCCTTGTTTTTTTGGGCACAATTAATCCTAATGAAGTCATGTTGAAGAAGTAGTCTTTGNAAGGGGAGGAATGTGAAGAATGGAGATTCTTGAAAACATATGATACTGTTCTTAATAATAACTTGTAAACGATGAGTTGTTAGAGATCTTAACATATGATAAAAATAGGAAAAACATTGGTGAAATCCTTGTTTAAATTGTCTAGAGACAATCAAGCCCTATATTGCCATAAACATATGATTTTAGGTATAGGTAGGTAAGTAGACTGGTAGATCAAGTTTATAAATTGAAGTAAGGCTTTGTTGATTTAGCAAAGTATGGGGTTAATATAATGGGGCGGTGTAGCAGCAGGGGATAGGGTATGAAATTTTGTCATCTTGTTATTATTTGGAGAATGTGGACGCAGCCTTTTTCCCATTCTTATGTAATAGATTTATTGCTAACTGACAAGCATGCAATTCAAGCTGTATATATCATTTAGTATATCACCTTTTTGTGATTCATCCTTTTCTCACCATAGAATCATTCTCAGTGTATTAGGTATGTAACTATATATATATATATATATGCAGCTGCTACCAAGTATGTGACATCAGCGATTTGAATCTTCTATAGGGCACTATAAGTGAAATGCAAAGAGAGAAAGAATCTCACAGATACTTTCTCTCTCTAACCGATTCATATCTCTGCACTACACCTCTAAAGTGCTATAAATTATTCAAATTGGTGACACCACCGGCAACAAAATAAACACGTTCACCGCCTTATTTTTATAATCTGGATATGGTGCAAAATCTACGTGTTATCCACCCCACAAAATATACAACATTAAACAAACCTCCCAAACAATATTAGAAAACACTATTGACATTTTTGGATGGAATAGACATATATAGCTGTATTGTATTATGTGTGTGTACTTTGCTCACATTTATAGATAAGGCAGAGAAGCATGCGCATATTTATATATATATATAATGTCTGAAAAATGAAAAGAAAGCCTCATGAGCATGAGCATAAGCCTCAGCCCACTTAATTCCTTTGGCTTCATCTATTTCTGTTTTCTATTATATTCTACATATGGTTGATAGAATAGAATATTCATTCACTATATATATATACATTAATATTAGTATGAGTATATATATATGCACTAAAGTATATAATATAATGTGGTGGTGGGGCCACATGCAGGACTGTATATTATGGACAGTACAAATGCACAGGAGCAGGAGCTAGCTTCGCAGGCAGAGTATCATGGTCTAAAGAACTCACTGATGACGAAGCTCAACCTTTTCTCTCTCTTACCTTCATAGATGGCTCCGAATGGGTCACTTTGTAAACAAAACGAAAACTATACATATAATTCAGTCAATGAAATATACCTCAGTTAACAATTCAATCTTTAAATATTTAGTTTACACTTTCCTCTTATTCATTTGTTAGTTGCTTGATTAAATCACCTATAAACCAAAACCCCAACTGCTTCACCATTATGCAGCCTTTTATTTGGACTATGTAGCTTGAACCCAATAATCCTAACAAATATAAATGGGCCTCAAATTTGTATAAGCCCAGCCCATTGTTTTCATCTGCCTATATGGAAACCTTATGTTTACAAGCCCATTCTAACAACTTCCTGATCTCCACACAAAAACAAAAAGACAAAAAAAACTATTATATAAATTTGATATCCGTTTTTTATTTAATGACAATAAGATTTGTAGATCAAAAAAAAGACAATAAGATTCAAATTCAAACATATATGTTTAAATAAGTTCAAAATTTTCACTTCTAACCTGACCCTAATAATTTATGAACCTTGTATAATATTCTTTGTCTTAAATTATAAATAATGCTTATCTTAAACTGGTTAACATTGAAACAGGAGCATGATAGGGACGTGCCATGTATTTATGTGACTTAATATATATGAACCTTGAACACTGCTACAATTTTGTTTCAAATTTTGATATTTGAATATGTTATTATAAGACAAAATCAAATATTGTTTAACTCAGTTAGCTCAAATGTACATGGCTGACGTATAAGACTATTAATTAAACTCAGACAGAAGAACAATATTTTAAAAGATCCAAGAGACACGCATCACAAAGTATTTTTTAATCTTTGAACAAAAAAAACGAACTCAACATTCAAAATTCAAACTCGAAGTGAGATATCAAAGACTGAAAATGGCAGGCAATGTGAACTGCATTGTATATAATGCATTGAAGCTTTACTTACAATCAATATCATATTCATATGATATCAAAATTCCAATCATTAGTTGGTAATGAAAAAAAAAAAGCTGAACTATATATTTGAAATTTAGGTTAAAACTTTATTTTGGTCCTTGAATTATAAAATAAATTCTGTTTTGGTTCTTGAGCTTTTTTTTGTTCCATTTTGGTCATCAAATTTTTAAATTTTTTTTTTCACATTTTGTTCAAAACATGATTATGTTTAGTTTCTATTGTTTTTCTTCTTTTTTTTGTTTTTTGCCAGATTCTACCGTTATCTCTTACCTAAACATCTGAGATGAATAAATTTTTTATCATACATATCATAATAACCGAGTTAACAGAGAGAAAAAAAAAATTTTTAGTCACAAACTAAAAATAAATTTGTGATTAACTTTTTATTTTAAAAAAGAAGATTTTTTTTTTCTTGAACTCACTAATTAAAACATGTATTAAAAGGAAATTATCAAAGTCAAGTGTTCAGTTTAGAGTTTGATAAAAAAAAGGTATTCAGTTTAGAGATAACGATAAAAATCAATTAGAAACACGTTTTGAACTAATGGAAAATAAGTGGAAAATTTTGAGGATTAAAAAGATAAAACCAACAAAAAATTGAGGACCAAAACAAACTTTACCTAATAATTTAAGAATTAAAATGTGATTTTGACCAGGAAATATATATATATATATATATATATAAGGCAATAGTACTATTAATTGTATGTGTTGGTTGGAAGGAAGTAGTAACACACTCACTTCGTTCAAAAGCAATCATTATTATTTATTTCAACGGTTTATACTTTATAATTTTGTAACTCATGCCTTACACTCTGCTTAAGTAACCTCTGAACCCTCTCAGGGATAATTGTTTGCTTCAGAAAGAGCAACACTAAAAGGAATTTTGAGCTCCAAACAATTTGTCTTTTCTTTCAATATATATTGCATTTTAGTTTTTCTTAATAAATTTTGAATTTATGAGGTGACATTTGAGCTCTTGAAAATTTGAAGTTTCCCGATTAAGCCTATTCAAGAAAATATTAACACCAAAATAATTATTAAGATAATTGAACAGTGAGATATTACTGAGAGCTTCTTCATGCTCTACATTAATGGGGCAGTTCAATGGAAACTCATATACACAAAAACACACTCACACATACACACACGTATTGGTGTAGCTCAATCTGATCAACATGTCAAGATGCATGTAATCATGTATGTATGGTTTTATTTTATTTTATTTTTCCAAAAAGAAACATTAAAAGGTCCACATTCTTTAAAAGTAGAATTAAGCTTAGGATGCATTTCTTAAAATGTGACCCTCAATTTTTTTCCTTTTCTATTACCTCTTTTTAATGTCTATTACCTCCTGAAGTAACGAAAAGATTGAAAAGCCTTTTTGTTACTTTATATTTAACGGAAAGTCGGAAAGTATTAGTAAGCCGTTTTGTTGTACAAAAACTCCTTTTTCTAGGCCTTTCTAATGTTTATCTCCATTTCTTCCCTTTTCCTAAAGATATATATATATATATATATATATATATATATATTTATCTTATTTTTAACTAAAAACTAAAATGATTAACAAATCAGCAAGTAAAAAAACAAAACTTCCAAGACTATCTGTTACGTCATGTGTTTCCAAAGTGTGGAGAGCAAATAAAAAATTCCAGACAAATTAAAAGACACTTCCATTTCAGCCTAATAATGAGTAATGACAATACATGAAGTGATAATAATAATAATTCCTTGACTAAACTTTTCAGCAAATTACAATTCGGACCTTCACCTTCTCATATTTCTCTTTCACTCCCCCATGTTTCCCAGAAATTATCAAAAAACACTGAAATGCAAACAAATCTAGCTACCACTATACACACCTCTCTGAGTTGTAAATTGAGCATCACCATCACCACCTCCTCTGCAAGTAATAATCATCTCTATGATCTGTCTCTCTACAAAGCTCAGTGGATTTCTCAAGCTTACCCATCACAGCATTCTTGAAATTAATGGCGTCTTGAACTTGCGAGCATGACCTCTGCATTCTAACCCCACTCAAACTATTCCTAGAATCCATCATTTCATTCAATGAAAGCTTCTTCTTCGCTCCACCACCATTACCACCCTCTGGCCTCTGCTTCGGAGCACTACGAGACCTCAATTTCGCCTTGGAAGATTGCGTATTCGCCATGTAATTCGGAAAATTATTCCCGTATTCCCACATCAATCTTTCTGCACACACACTCTTAGGCGTCGAAAACGACCCACCACAAGAACAAGAATTCACGAATCGCGGTGTGCTCTGTGCCGTCGTCGAGAATCTGTATTCTTCCCCTGTTAAACCCCACTCCGATGATAACTTCGCCGGAGTTCGAATCGCCGGCGGAGGAACTGGGATCGGAGAAGACATTGTTTGGAATGGTGGGTCGTCGCCAAAATCCGACATTGACGTGTTGCTCCGGCGAGACCTCGATTTCGGCCGGCACCCTGTGTCCACTTCCACTATCTTTGGACTTCCTTCCGTTGTAGCATCGAAAGAAGATGATAGCCTTCTACTACTACTCTCATCGAATCTCTCCTTTAAAATAATAACAAACAATATTCATAACTATATTATTTTGCCTGGTTTAAAGGGACAATTATGATAGTGACTGAAAGGAAAACAGATGGGTTCTGAAATTTCTGATAAAGTTTTGAACTTTACCATGGATCTTCGAGCTCGGTTTTCGAATCTCCATGCTTCGTTGTTGTTTCTGTTGATGAACCCACCAGATTTTCTATGAGAACGAACCGTGGCTTGAGCTCTAATGAGAGCTTGCATACTGCGTAAAGTTGCTGTTGCTTGCTTCCGAACGAGAAATCCTCTCACCAGTGCTTGTATCTTCACTAATCCTTTCAACGCTCTCAGTGCTTTTCTCGCCTGATTCAAATCAAACCCCCAAATCTCAAATTTGAGATTTTTCATTTTTCACCGTGTTGCAGAAGAAAGTACAAAACTTTATTTATACACTTACCAAGAATCCTCTGAATACGGTTTGAATCTTGACGGCGGCCCATTTCTGGTTCCCGCCGCCGCCGGCGAACATGGTGCCTCTGCCGTGGCTGGTAAGCCGGACAACCGCCACTGCCGCCTGAGCTGCTGCCACGGCGGCATCTGCGGCGGCGGCGGTGGCTGCTGCCACTGCAATTGCGTGCTTGTTCTGTTCTTGCTCTGTTTCTGTGTAGAATGATTGAATCCAGGCAGCCTCTGCCGGTGAAATGCTGGGCGGCGCCGCCGACGGAGACGCCGTGCTCCGGCGGTGGTGGTGGTGGTCGGAGTTTGAGACTGTGTTGACTTTCTTGTCTCTGTCTTTCTTCATCCCAAACAAGCTCTTGAACCACCTGGTGGCTCTCCCCATTTGAAAGTTGAAAGGAAAAAATAATAAAAAGTATTGAAACTATGAAAGCTAGAAAGATAAAGGAGAGATTTTTAATGATAAAGCTTGGGGGCCATTTTCCATTTGGAGGAAAATGGTAAAACAGAGTAGTTATAGAATGAGGTCTATGAAACGCTCCAAAAGAAATGAGGGAGAGGAGGAAGAAGAAGAAAACGCAGAGAATGAGAGATATACCAAAATTTTTCAGACAAATTAAAATTAAAATTAAAATATATATATAAAAGAATAGCAAAGCCAAGAAACGGAAAGAAAACTCTGTCAATGCCTCGTGAAAATCTGCATTACATGACAAAAACTTGCCGCTGGAACATGCAGGAGGTGGTAAGTGGTAATAACAAAAACTCAATTTTTTCAAAAAATGGAATTAAATAGAGTGACATGGTATGGAGTTACATGTAATTTAAAATACGTAAATAAATAATGGGTAAACTAACAATTTGGTCCGAAAAAATCACGGAGTTGACATTTTGGTCCTTAAGATATTGAAATACATTAGTTTAGTTCCCGAATGATCAAAGCAGGATTGTTATTAATTTTTTTATGGATTAAATAATATATCGTTTTAATCATTCAGAGACTAAATAGTATACTGTTTTATTCTTTTAGGGATTAAAATGTGTATTTCAATCTTTTCAAAGACTGAATTATTAATTTACCCATAAATAAATGCCTTGGTAGAATCAGATTCTCGAAAGAAAAGCAAGTTGATTTATTAAAAAGAAGAAAAGTTTTGCAGTTCTCCAATGAGGAACTAAGGGGGAAGAAAAAAAGAAAAAGAAAGAAAATGAGGGAACAGAGTGAGCGTGAAATCACTATCTCAATCTGCCTCCCATTACTTTATGGAGCGACGTGTCCTAAAAAACGTAAGATACCTCAGTGTCCTACCATGTCTGACACTGTCGTGAAAAAAATAAAATCCTTATTATTATTATTATTATTATTATTGTTGTTGTTGTTGTTATCATGTTATATGAATGTATATGCTTTCTCGTATTCTGCTGCTGTTTTTGCAACTGTTTTTACTTACTTACTTCCATCTTTCACTCTTCAACACCTAGCGAATATATGAAGGGAATGATTGTTTTTGAAGAGCAGTGTCATTCCATTATCACATCTGCTACATCATTTCTCTCTTCAGCTCTGAAATATATATATAAATATATAGATTCTTCAATGACCATAGCCAATGTGCTTTTGCTTAATTCAATCAATGAATTGAATTGAATTGATCTGAGCCAATGCCTATGCTGGCTTTTGCTTTCTATGTTTAGGGGTTTTGAAAAGATCTATGTATCCGTAGAAACATGTAATGGTGTAAATATATATAATACAGCTCTTTCTTTCTTTCTATGATTGCTGTATTTGAGTGCTGTAATACTGTTTCCTTCCCTGAATTATTTGTGTACTCTTTTTAACTCTTCTTGCTTGTTGTTTTTTTAATTCATTGTTGTCCTTTTTCTGAAACTCTGAAACCATAGCCTAAAAGTTTATAATAGGGGCCATCATTCTACAAATATGTACTTTGAAGTTTTCGTTTGGATCATCATTCATTGCCACTACTGGGTGCTCAATAATATATATATATATATATATATATATATAAATATAATCCTTCAATAATCAATACTTTTTTTTTGAAGGATTCAATAATAAATATTTGAGTTTTGGAACCTATAATTTTCGCGGATGCCATATAGTATTTGCATATTTAATCTAGTTAAAGAAGCGTCACATGTACAAGCACTATTTGTATATTATTCACAAAAGAATTGCTCTAAGTTCTACTTTTATGCAGGGCTTTTTATCTTTGTAATGAAGTCATCTTAAAAGGTCTACCATTTTTATATTTGAAGGTATTTTTTCTTACATATGCACGTGCATGGTATATGATAAATCTAAATGGGAAAGATTTGGGATTTTTGTGCACAAAGGCTGTACTAATTAATTGAGAAAAAAATATTTAGTCCAAAATAATTTATTTGAGAAGAGAAATAACTCATAAAAAATAACTCATAGCTTCAATTTTGTCGCATTCGAACATGAAACGAGAGAAATATGATGTAGTTATAGACCAAAACGAAATTGTTAGAAAACATTAAGAATCAAAACGGAACCAAAAAAATATTAGGTGTGAAAACTGAATTTGAGGTAAACATCAAGAATCAAATGAAGTTTTGACCAAGTAATAATGGTGAACATCATTTCGTAACGAAATATAGGCGTAAAGACATTTTTGTTTTTTAATCAACTTTTTAGTATGATAGCATCATAGCAACGAAAGATGCCATAACTCGTTACTAGTTATACTTGCGTTTTCTTAAATAGTTTTTTATTTTAATTAAATTCAAGATTTTTCAACCACCAGGCCACTTTAGTTAAAATCTTATATATATGTTCAATTACCTTTCTCTTCATATTAACTTGTTCTTCACTCTTCATATTTATCTATCTTAAAAATATGTGATTTCTACTTCAATTGAGTTTATAATTAATTTTATTTCATGTTTTAAAAGGTTGTAATCTTAGGAATTAATTAGGAGTAAACTACTAAATTGGTCCCTGGATTATTGGCTCGGTGACAGATTGGTCCCCAGATTAACGAAATTGAAAAATAGATCCCTAAATTTTACAAATGTTACTCAAATTGGTCCTTCCGTGAAATCTCCGTTAGCCAACTTGTTGACGTGACACGTTAAGTGCCACGTCAACAGTTGAAAAACTGAAGAAAAAAAATGCCAACTGTGCAGGAAATGCCAAATAAGCATTAATACTTAAAAAAACATTTCCTTCAAAATTCAAATTGGTCCCTGAGTTATATTTTTAAAAAGAAAAATTAATTTTTACTCACCCATTCTTATCCCATTATTTTCAATTCCCTCTCTTTTTCATCATCTTCATTCATTTTAGTCCCAAATCCTCAAAATAAAATTGTAAAGTGTCCCAAAACTCTTTCAAACATTCCAATTTAGTCCTTAAAAGTATTAAAAACCCTAAAACCCTAAACCCTATACCCTAAAATCCTAAACCCTAAAACCCTAAAATCTTAAAATTGTAAAGTGTCCCAAAACTCTTCCAAACATTCTAATTTGTCCTTAAAAATATTAAAAACCCTAAAATCCTAAACCTAAACCCTAAAATATTAAAACCCTAAACTTTAAAATCCTAAAACCCAAACCCTAAACCCTAAATCCTAAACCCCCAAAAAACTACTTTCTTGCAATTTGGTCCCTAAATCCTACTTTCCTCTTCACCTTGTCTCAAATTTATTAAATCAAAATTAAAATAAAAACATTTTGGTCCCTAAATCTTCATCATTCATCATCATCATTCATCATCTTCGATCTTCATCTTCCTCTTTTCATCATCATCATCATCATACCCATCTCCACATCTCAATCTCCAATCTCCCATCTCCCAAATCTGAAGGTTCAACCCGCCGGCCATCATCATTCATCATCTTCGTCTTCTCCGCAGATTATATATATATATATAATATACAAAATCGCGACGGATCTCACAGCAGATTTGTTCGTTAGGGAAAATCACAGCGAAAACAAAAACATGATGGCGGAAATCGGGATGAAGACGAAGATCGATGTTGCGGCTGTGATGTTTGTTTGAATCAGATGATGGTAGAAACGAGACAAGAAGATGGCAGCGGATCGGAAAGATGATGTCGTTAATGGCGACGGATCGGAAAGATCTGGAAATCCGAACATTTCTGGGAGTGAAAGAGGAAGAAGAAGAAGAAGATGGTATTGTGAAAAGAAAAATGAGTTGCGTGTGAGATGTTGATGAATCTGGGTCAATTTGTTTAGGGACCATTTTGAAAAGAAAAGAAAACAGTCAGGGCCAATTTGTAATTTGGGCAGGGACTTGATTGAAAGCATATCTTGATAAAAGGGGAGAGGGTTTAGGGTTTAGGATTTTAGGGGTCAGGGTTTTAGGGTTTAGATTTAAGGATTTTAGAGTTTAGGGTTTTAGGATTTTAGGGTTTAGGTTTTAGGGTTTTAGGGTTTTTAATACTTTTAAAGACTAAATTGGAATGTTTGGAAGAGTTTTGGGACACTTCACAATTTTAAGATTTCAGGGTTTTAGGGTTTAGGATTTTGGGGTTTAGGGTTTAGGTTTTATGGTTTTTAATACTTTTAAGGACTAAATTGGAATTTTTGAAAGAGTTTTGGGACACTTTACAATTTTATTTTGAGGATTTGGGACTAAAATGAATGAAGATGATGAAAAAGAGGGGGAATTGAAAATAATGGGATAAGAATGGGTGAATAAAAATTATTTTTTTTTAAAAAAAATATAACTCAGGGACCAATTTGAATTTTGAAGGAAATGTTTTTTTTTTAAGTATTAATGCTTATGTGGCATTTCCTGCACAGTTGGCTTTTTTTTTTTTCCAATTTTTCAACTACAGCAGTTAACGGCCACGTCAGCGAGTTGGCTAACGGAGATTTCACGGAATGACCAATTTGAGCAACGTTTGTAAAATTCGGGGACTTATTTGTCAATTTCATTAATCTGGGAACCAATCTCTCAGCGAGCCAATAATCCAAGGACCAATTTAGTAATAATTAGGATACTAATTCAATGGGTTTCTCATGAATCTATTTTGAGTATATCGGTCTTTTTTAGTATCATACAAGTTTAATGGTTTTCTTCTTACAAAAAGAAAAGAAGATAAGATCATAAGATCAATATTTTCTCAAGAGAGATACATTACGAAACTTGAATAGTACCCTACATTTGTTGAAAAGTTCACTTACTGCTTAAAATGAGAGATCACCAAGTTATAATTTGTTATGCTTTTGGAAATTATTCAAAGAGTTATATATATATCTATATTATATTATATTCTTCTTGACGAGCCTTCCGATAATCGGTATTCTAAAATTATAATATAAAATACATTATTTGAAATATATTAACCATACATCACCACGTTTTATTTGCTATTTAGTATAAAATGATATATTATAAATTATAAATAAATATGAAAAATAAAAATGTCAACCCATGTTTTCTTGCCCACGTTCCCACTTTTAAAACTGAATTACAAAGGCTGCATCATGATTGAATTACAAATTAATTCGTGTATTTGAATTTTATATAGGTCAAAATGTAAATTTAGTCTAATATCTTTTGCTTAATTCCAATTTGGTCCCATATTTTTTTTTGTTAAAGATTTAGTCTCGCATCTTTAAATCAATTACAGAATTGGTTATATATCTTTTAGTCATTTTAAACGGCACATATATTTGTGTGCTTATTATGACACGCAAAGCTCCTAATATATATATCTTATATTATATGGCTCCACCCCTTTCTGGTCGTCCATGTTTAAAACTATAGTCTATGAAATTAAAAATAAGAGAAAATTTACTATTTGGTTTCTCTTTCTTTACTAAGTTAACAATTTAGTCCCTTATTTATTTAGTTTCAATTATGCCCCCAATTTCAATCATCCAAAAAAAAACACCATTTTCGCACGATTTGAGCTCGGTTTTGATCAGATTTCATATGGGTACTCATTTTCGACTCCTAAGGATCATTTTGCACATGGAAATTTTGAGAAAAATGCTTCGTTTTGCTGCATTTCGTTTTGGTCCTTTTTGGGGTTCATCGGGTCCGATTTTCTTCGGATTTGGGGCTATTTTAAACTTAATCTTTGAAATTGATCCAAGGAATCAAGTTTGTGATGTTCGAAAATTAAAACCTATATGAAATCTGATCAAAATCGAGCTCAAATCGTGCAAAAATGGTGTTTGTTTTTGTGGATGATTAAAATTGGGGGCATAATTGAAACTAACGTTTCACATTGGGGGCACAACTGACACAAATGAAACGTTAGGGGCATAACTGAAAATCACTGCAAACGTTAGGGGCACGAAAGGGTGTTTTGCTTATATATATATAGAATACATCACATGTTTTCTAAAACAGATATATATAGATTTGAAAGAAATTGGGCGAAAGTCGATCTCCAGATAAAATATAAGTATATGACCTTAAGCTTTAATTAAGTGACAAATTACACTAATCAATTTGTAGTTTTAAGAGACATTTCTGACTTCTGAGTAGTATAATAAAAGTGCTTTAAAGGTACTATCAGTTAAGAATTAATTAAGGTATACTGAAAATTAAAAAATAAACAAATAATATTGATTCTAAAAAGGTAAAAATTCATAATATTAAATATCATTTTTAGTTTTTTTCCTGTTATTAATGAAACAAGTATATTTTTTAACCAACTTTAAAGACATTGATTAGAAAAACTTAAAATATTTTCAAATTAAATAAATGAAAGCATTTGTACTGAAACAGATAATATGGGAGAATTTCTTATACTGATAAATTTTTCTGCAGGTTTCGTAAAAATTAAAGATCAATTTACTACAATTCGTTTTAAAATATTGTAAGATCCAACAAGGAAACACTTGTGTATTTCTCTGTTAGATATTTGGTTGGTGAAAGGCAAATTGGCAAGTAATTACTTAGCTTCTTGAATGATTGTTTCATATTGAAGTGGAAGCAAAGCATATAAAAAATTGAAAATAATAAAAGCATTTGATCAACATCCTCAATTCCTGTTAATATTTTCTTTATTCTGGAATTATAACAGTTGTTACTCTGCACATTCAAAAGCATGGAATTGGGAATATTCACAGAAATGGTACTCCAATATGATTTCGACTATTCACACTAATTTATTTTTTCATTTTTTTTTCCTTCTACTGTATTCTAGAGCACACAGTACAATACTATTTTTTTTCTCCCATTTTCTTCACCACCCACTAAATAATTGTGGGCCAATAATGTACATATGGAAGAATATCGTTTTTCTTTTCAAATTTCTACTACATACCAAAATTAGGATGTAAGTCCAATTATATTAAACAAGTGTTTTCAATTTTTCATACTAGAATCCAAACAAGCTTTCCTTTTAAGTTTGAACAATATAAGGGGTCCTGGGGGCTGGTGGGAGACATACATATGTATAATAATTGAGTATTACTACTACTTCACGAGTTCATCAGCATGATATGATGAGATGGTGAATAGTGAATACAATTACAAGCTATATGCATGGGTCCTTAATAATTAATATAGTGAGTGAATGAATAGTTTGGATTATATTGGAATGAGGAAATGAATACAAAAGAAGAAGACATGCTGCATGCATACATACAAATACAATGAGCAAGCAAGCAGACCCATTGTATATGTTGAAGCATGGCCCAAAGGAAGTACTTAATGATGATGACCTAATCTTGGTTATATCCATCACTATCATATAAGGAAATGATTAAAAAAAATTGAACATTAAAAAGGAGATTTTCTGGTGATATATACATGCATTATAGTATATATATCATTAATTTATATATGCTCTTGCTCACCTTTTTGAGACTTGACAAGTGAAAAAGCAAACACAAGCAAATCAGTCAAAGGACAGCATTGTGTGTGTGTTGAAAAAGAAAGCATAAGGAAGATGTTTTAACAGTAAGTATAATGGAAGGAAGAAATTAAAGTGTTGTTGCCTATTGGGAATATCCGAAAGCATAATGCATAATTAATGCATGATGCATGGTGCAAAAATTAAAATGATATGCTGTTCATTGCTAATTAGTTTTTATTCCTCTCCCTATATATATATATATACTACAGAATATATATACTACAGGCAATACTATACAAGTATTTTGCATTTTAGGCCACAGAAAGTATAACAGTATGTATAGCTGTATAGGCTATAGCTAGCAGCTCCTATAACAATTATGCAGAGACAGAATTATTTTACTGCGTATCAAATAACTTACATATGTATGTATATGCAAAGAGAGGGATAATGTTCTTCATTTTTGTGGAGTTAAGTTTATCATTATAAATAAAAGTAAATAATAAATTTTATTGGTCCTCAAAATTATAAGATGAATTTTGTTTTGGTCCTCAGGGGCGGAGCCAGGAATTTTGGTTAGGGGGGCCGGAAATTTTTTTGGCCAAATTTTTTTTAGTCCCTAATACTTATCTAAAGTTTTGTTTGGGTCCCTAATATATATATTCGGGTTTGAGACGAGAGAAATATGATCATATTCAATAATTAGGGACTAATTATGAAATTTTAAAAAACATTAAGGGCCAAATTAGAACAAAAAAATATTAAGGACCAAAATAGAACTTTGGGTAAACATTAGGGACTAAAATAAAATTTTAGCCTATTTTTTCTCTATTTATTTTCAATATTATAAAATAAAATGTATAAGTTGGACAAAATAATATAAAACAGAGAAAAAAATTTAAAGAAATCATGAAATTGGAGAGATAATAGCATTTAAATTGATTAAAATATTAAAAAAGAAAAATAATGAGTCATACTTAAAATTGAATATTAATACATTAGGCATTAGTTGTGTTTTTTTATATTAAATATATTAGGCATTAGTGGTAATTTTCATTAAAAAAACAAAAAGAGAACTAGGAGCTCAATTGGTTCGAACGCAAGACAAGGAGCTTATTATTATTATTTTGGGGCACCGCTAAGCCACATATTAATGTTTGCTTGTAATATGAGTATATATATGTATATGTATTATGAGTATATGCATGTCTTAAAAAGTGAGTTAATAAAGAGAGAAAGAAAAATCAATAATTTCTTTAAAACAAAAATCAACATCAAATTTAACTCCAATTTATTATAATTAAGAAGAAAGATTTTCTTTTCTTTGTCAACTAACTTATTATTAGGATACATATGAGAGAAAAAATGTTCAAATCAAAAATAACAGCAAAAATCAGACAAAAATATTTCTTGGACTAATGGTGGAACAAATTGGAAAATTTGAGGATTAAAACAGAACAAAAATAAGTTTGAGGACCAAAACAAAATTCACTATATAGTTTGAGGACCAAAATGAAATTTGACAAATCCTTTTTGGCATGACTAATTATAAGAAAAAATATTAAAAATAAAGAATAAATTAATAATTAAATCTTCAAAATATGATAAATTTCTTAAATATAATTCTCTCAAAATAGAAAAATACTTGGTTAACTGGTTAAGGTATTTTGTTTACCTTTTTTATTCAATGAGGAATCTGTTGAAACAGTGGGCCCAAATGAAGCAAGTGGGCTTCTGGACCACGAAACCAAATGGGTCTCTGCTCTTTCATTTGTCAGGAAACAAACCATAAATAATTGGGCCGAAAAGACAAAAAAGAAAGGTTAAAGTGTCATTTTGGTCCTACATGTATGCCTGATGTTCATCTTGGTCCATTATGTTTTAGAATGTTCAAATTGGTCCTAAATATTTGCAAATGTGTCATGTGGTCCCAACTATTGAGTATGGCTTGTTTCGAGTTCAAACGTGACGTGTTTAGAGTTACATATTGTTCTCGAATAGTACTTTCTCTATCCAGTTGGAGTCATCAGCAAACGAAGTCAAATTAGTCTTAAAAGTAGACCTCTCTTCTCATGGTCAAACATAGGGGTGTACACAGGGCGGGGCAGGTTTTTGGTTGGCCCGGACGGGCCACAAGGTCTGGCCGGGCCAATTTTTTTTTTTAAATTATTTATTTATTCTATATATATTTTAACTTATATATATTGGTAATACAATTAATTTTGGATCAATTTAACAATGTTTTTATTAATAAAGACATTTTATTTGACTTAATTGTTAAAAAAATGTTGATTTAATTAAGATTAAATATATATTTTATGTATATTTTTAATATACAATTGATAAAAATAATAATAGATATGTATTTGTTACAATTAAAAAAAATATTTAGTAGTATAAAATATAAATATTTATAGTAAAAAATTCAATTTTTTTTTTAAAAATGGGGGTACCCCGTGCCGGGTCCGCCGGGTTTGGCTGGGCCAAGCCCAAGGTGTACACCCCTAGTCAAACAAGCAAAATTAATCATATCTCTCTCATTTCAAATTCGAATACGACGATTCAAAGCTAAGAGTTCCTTTTAATAAGCTTTTTTGAATTTGAAATGAGAGACGAAAGAAATTTGACCAAATTCAATAGCTTGGGACTAAAATGAAATATTTTACTAATATTTAGGACCAAAATGAATCATTTTGCTAACACTTAAGACAAATTTGAAACATAATGAATCAAAATGAATATTAAGACATGCCTTTAAGACCAAAATGACCCATTTACCATAAAGAAATAAGAAAAGTGAAGTGACCGGGAAAGCAAGCTGAAGCAGGTGCCGCCATGGGTTCTGAAGCGAAGAGAAGAAAAATCCATCAGCCACCGCCTCGCCGGTATGTATGTACGTCTCTTTCATCATTCTCTCCTTTACATGTTTCTTTCTTCACTCCCAATTTCACTTTAATTTACTTTTCACCTTCCATCTGCTAATTTATCTTCTCTTCTTCGTGCCCATGTTAACCTAAATGAATCCATAATCTAATCATCCACAACCACTTCATAACATTTTGTTTTCTCTTTAATTCCTTCTTTGTTTAACATATAATCATTATTGTTATTATTACTATTAGCTATAGCTATTGCTGCTAATCGTGATGCACTGACCTAATCGTATAGTATTAAGAGAGACTTGAGAGTTCCGTACACATTTTCTGGATATGAATACGATGGCCTGCAATATGTGAACGTGAATTTGAAAGTTTTGATTATATCTATATTCTGAACTCCCGTCTGTTCACTCACAGGACTGTAACTTCATCTGATTCAAACAACGACAAAGCTTCAACATCAACACCAACTAGTCTTTTGCAGGTATAAATCTGTACGTAGTTTTCTACTTATGAAATGATATTTTCTTTTAAATTGTATAGCCATATATAAAATTGATAATTCCCTACTTGATCTGTCCTATATATGCAGGGTCAAATCGGTGGAGTCAATTTCGGGATTCAACAGGACAAAAATTCTGCAGTAGCACAAGCTCAACAAGATGGTTGCACTGGAAACTACAGGATATTTGATTCACTATTTGGCAATTTTCTTGTGCCTGTAATCCCAACTCGTGCAGATTTGGAAAACTAATTCTTTATTGGACCAATTCAAATTTTGCCATATGTCTTGTTTCCTACCAGATGTGGTAAGATATCAATTGGTTCTCTTTTCATTCTGTACATAAATCTACATGACAGACTTATAGAAATCTTCATTGGATGATATGTCATCTTTCTGTGGGTTACACTAATTAATGCTGGAAGTGAACAATAGTTTATTGAAGTCTTCTCTGAAAATGCTAGCTCAGCTGTCTGCCAAGGTGAAGGATATAAGAAATTAAGAAAATTGTTTGATTAATTTTGAGAACTGTCTGTCTTTAGAATTAGTAAAGTTTAGAGGATTCTCGACATAAACATGAATGAACACAGAACCAGTATAATAAGATTAGATTTCTTAACTCAAACTGGACATTTCTCAAACATGCACATTGCTTGTGAGAAGTTGAATTAAAGTACTCTCCATATGTTTCTAACATTCTTCATAGTCGCCATATATCTTTTAAACATTCCATATTCATCATAGCTTTCATATTTCACTTATAGAAGCAAATTAAGAAATCAGTGTGATGCTTGTTTTCTGAAAATTATTAATTAGTACGACTGTCTAATGACTACTATGCATGTTCACCTCCAGCCAGTTTGTTCTGTCACATTCATCTTGATCAGCTCGCCTTAGGATGGAGTGAAAATTTTATTTATTTTTTTCTTTTCCATTTTGCACACATCCCAAAATATTTGTTCAATGGTGCTTTTATAATTGAAAACCCTATAATCAACATGGGGTGGGAGAAAGTCAATTGTAAACAACTAACATTGTATTGTAGGTCTGAAAATGAAAGGTCTTCAAGACGTTGAAATGAAACAAACAGCTGGAGCACATGTTAATTGACGTTTTTTAAATCCAATATCATGTGTTCTTTACAACTTGCATCATGTCATACCAGATCGAATATTATCTTTCCAATTTTGTATAGCTCTGGTTCATCCTTTCCTTTTATGCACACAAACCAAGCAAAGCTTTAGCACATAGGGTTGTCAAGGTATCCAAGTATAGATATTTTTTTTTCTTTTCTGGTAATTTGAAAAAGAAAATTCAAATTATTACGTGACGTTGGCACTTTCCTACGAAGAATCCATAAATAAAAACAGAAAAAAAAAGAACATAAATAACAAACAACAAATTATGATGTGACAAATTAGTGTGTGAAGCTGGAAGAATCGGGTAAGTTTGAAGGGTTTGAGATATTAGGATCCACTCCCTTAGCAGAGAGGATTTCCATTTTTTTTTTTATATGTCTAAGCTAAGTTATCCATTGTTAATAATAGGGACTAATTTTTTTTGTCATGAGTCTTTAAAGGATTGATATATAGTTATTCAAACAGAAATGAAGAGAATGGGTAAAGATAGAATAATGCAGAAAAGCTGGTGGATTGTTCGTTTAGCTAATATTAAGCTAGAAAAAAGAAAAGATATGGGAGTTGATGTTTGAGTTTTAGTCAGAATATTTATGAAGGGGAGTAGATTTGGGTAAGAGATTAGAATTGCAGAGATGGTTATGTTCAAAGAAGAAAACAGATATGAAAGAATGGGCTCACCGATAGGAATTGGATCCATTGCAGTGCAAATGCACTGCAATGTAGAGAGAGAAAGAGAGAGTTAGAGAGAGAAAATACTTGTGGGACCCACGTTTCTCTCTCTAGCTCTCTCTTTCTCTCTCTACACTGCGGTGCATTTGCACCGCAGTGGATCCAATTCCCTCACCGATATACTTATAAATAATGTTTGAAAATTAAACTAATTTCACTGCGATTTAGAGTGGATGCAACTCAGTTTAGACCATTAAATCATCGTTAAAGAGGTTGAATTGGGCAAAACTATTTCGGACTGAATTAAAATAGATTGAACCGTAATTTTTAAGTGATTTTTAAAACAAAGAAAAAATTTATTTTTTCATTTTTATTGACTTATAACTGTTTATATTGTGATTTTTGTATATTCTATTTGTGAAAAATAATAAAATTATGAATTTATAAATATTTGTTAATGTTATATAAATTTTATAGTTATATTTTGTTAATTGTAAATTACTTTTATTTAAAGTAATTATATATTTTTTATTTAATATTTATAACATCCGATCAATTGAACTAAACACATGATCCGATCTAAATTTAATAACATTGTTATAAGTTATAACACCACATGGGGCTTCCATATATATATTAGGGGCTTTGCGTGCCCTAACAAACACGCAAATATGTATGTAGAATAAATAAGGGACTAAATTGTTAACTTAGTAAAGAAAGAGAGACCAAATAGTAAATTTTCTCTTATTTTTAATTTCATAGACTATAGTTTTAAACCTGAACGACCAGAAAGAGGTAGAGCCATATAATATAAGATATATATATATATTGTTAATTGTTAATGTTAATTATCAACCTGTCGCATATTCTTCAATCATTTTTGTTAATGTTAACATAATTTAAGTGGATTATAAATAAATGAGTACGTTGGATGTCATTTTTTCATATATAGTTCAAAACTAATTCAGGCTGGCTAAGTCTATAATGCAAAGTTTAATTCTTGACATAAAATGCAATGGGTCATGAGCTAATAAAATAATGACACGTGGAAGAGTTAGTTGTATATAAGTAGTGGTGTGACTCCATACACAGTTTTGATTGGTTAAAAAATTTATTATTTTTTATTATTTTTCAGCATTAAATTATATCAATGGCTATAATTATATCACATCAGCATTTACATCTCATGTCAAGAATCAAACTTTTTATCTTATACCTAAAGTTTTATATTAGTTTGATCACTTTACTGGTGACGACCAACGAAGAGCCACAGCCGTACACGTGGCTGAAAACTACAAGAACTATGTTCGTTTAGATATGGCAACGACGTGGGACAGTGACAGGTGTTGTCATATTTATATCAAAAATTACTTCATTATCCACCTCGTCAAATTTTTCACGGTTTAAATTTATTTTGGTATTAAATATTTAATTATTTAGACAAAATTTTATTTATTTTTAAACATAAATATTTTTATGATAAAAATTAGAATTATACCTTTAATACAAATAATTAGTTCTTTATGAAAAATATAATCATTTAATATAAGATAAAAAATGATAACATGTTAATATTTAATGTAAATGGACTAAATCAATAAAGAGTCCTCTTAGAGTTAGTCTAAGATGCAAAGTTTAATTCTTAACATAATTATAGTCATTGTTGTAATTTAATACTGAAAAATAATAAAAAATAATAATTGTTTTAACCAATCAAAACTGTGTATGGAATCACACCACTAATTACATACAATTAACTCTTATACGTATCATTATCTTATTGGCTCATGACTCATTGCATCTCATATCAAGAATCAAACTTTACATTATAGTCTAACTCCTAATAAATATGGATGTTTTATTTTATGAATGATATATAAATTTTTCTCGTAAATTTTTAAAGTGATATGGAGGTATTTGAGCAAGATATACCCCTACTCAAACTTTCAATTACCGAAAACTAAAAATAATGATAATAATTAGTGGATTCACAAGTAACAAAACTAAGAATCTATTTGGATTCAATTATAATTTGATTAGATTATAAAAAATCAAATAAAAATTTGAAATATCAAATTATAATTTATAATCAAACGAAATTATTTCATTTAAAATCAAATTATAATCAGCTTATAATCTAATCATAAGTGAGATCAAATAGATCTTTATTCACATATTGGGTTCTTAAAGAATTAATAATTAGATTAAGACTTACTATATTTATCAGGTCTTAAAAGTTGAAAGTATTTATTATTTTTTCAAATAAATGTTGGTTAATCCAAATGTTAATATATATATATATATAAATATAAGGTAAGATTTATATACAATTTTTTTTATATTTTTTCTATAATATTTCCTGATAAAAATAAGACATCTAGCAATTTTGTTTTCTATGCCCAATATAGAGAGAGTATTAAAGACAATTTATTGCATAATCAACTATTTAAGAGAGATAATATAATTGAAATTAGTGATTAAAGGAACTTCATATCAATTATATAAGTAACTGTATATAATATTTTTCTATATAAAAGTGTTTTATAATCATATAATGCATTAAATATTTGAGATTTAGAAATGCAACTGCATTAAATATTTGACTAAAATATGATTAATCTTCGTCTATAACATTAATTAAAATAAATAGACAAAAAATATTATAATAAAAAAAAAGTTGGTATCATATTTTGTAATAATTTTTAGCAAATTTTAAATCTTATATTCCTTTAGAAGCATTTTTTATTTGTTTACTAGTATAATTTATTTATATT
>QANZ01019395.1:296577-321974 GCA_003254925.1 Chamaecrista fasciculata
AAAAAAAAAAAAAAAACCTCACGTTTGTTATTCACTTATTTGTCATCACGACTGAGAATCTTTTTCCTTGTCAAAAGGAAAAAAAAGAGAAATTTAGGAATCTCTGAGCACTCCCATCAAAACTAGGATTTAGCTCATCGGGGTTTCGGAAAGAAAGCTTTGAACTTTGAGGGTTTCTCATCGATTGATTCATTTCATTCATATATATATATATTTGAGAAATTTCATATTGATCGAGTGGGTATCCTAGTAATGGGTAAAGTGGCGGTGGGAGTGACAGTTGTGTGCGCCGCGGCGGTTTGTGCGGCGGCGGCACTTGTGGTCCGCCACCGTATGAGTAGCTCCGGCAAGTGGGCCCGAGCGAGAGCTATCTTGAAGGAGTTTGAAGAAAAGTGTGGGACCCCAATTTCTAAGCTTAGACAAGTGGCTGATGCTATGGACGTTGAGATGCATGCTGGTCTCGCATCTGAAGGCGGCAGTAAGCTCAAGATGTTGATCAGCTATGTCGATAATCTTCCAACTGGGTTCGTTCCTTGTATAATAATCTTTGCCTCTTCTTAATTTCTTAGTGATTTGACTTCTTTTAGGGGGGCTGATTGATTGATTGAATCACTCAAAGAAAAAAAAATTAAGCTTTGATTTGGGTTTATTCAGAACAATCTCTTCTTCTTTCAATCTGGTAAATTGATTTGGTTTGTTTGGTGTTGGATAAGTTTGTTCACTTTTTTTTCTTTATAGTATTTCTTGGTGCTTATAAGGAGTTTCATCTGACAGTTGAGTCTTCATCATTAGTTCAATATTATTTCTTTACTACTAGGCCTTTTCTGAAACAATTTTTGCTCTATGAAATAATCATAATAATAAAGTGAATTTCATGTTTGAGTGAACAGACTGATTGCCTATATTGTGATAGATATCCGACAATTTTGTTACTGATCAGTTATGTTAATTTAACTATACTCTTGGCTGTTGAGTATGTGAATAAGCATTTACTTCAAAAATGCATTTGATAGTTTCTATTGCACTGTGAAGAATCTAAACAGTAAATAGAAGAAGTTGCGACAGAAAATTTTAATGATAAAGTATAGCTTACAACTGACCTGTGGTTAGAATGAATATGAATCTTTTATGGTAGAAGCTTGAATTTTTGAAAGAAGTCTGCCTTTGTGGGTTTTCTCTCAGTTTATCCCATTGTTTTGTCTCCAGGGATGAGAAAGGACTTTTTTATGCATTGGATCTTGGTGGTACAAACTTCCGTGTGCTTCGTGTACATTTAGGTGGAAAGGAAAGAGGTATTGTGGGCCAAGAATTTGAAGAAGTTTCAATTCCTCCTCATTTGATGACAGGTTCTTCCCATGTGAGTCCATTTTGAAAACCTCTATCACTTTCTGTGCCTGCCTACGAGAATGCCCCTCTGAAATATGCTAGTATATGTTGTTACAGGAATTATTTGATTTTATAGCCGCGGCTCTTGCGAAGTTTGTTGATTCAGAGCCTGAAGGTTTTCATCCTCCCCCTGGCAGGCAAAGAGAACTCGGTTTTACTTTCTCATTCCCCGTGAGACAAACATCAATTGCATCAGGAAATCTAATTAAGTGGACTAAGGGTTTCAATATTGAAGATGCGGTGATTCTTGTTACTTTGACTCTGAGTTATATACAGTTCATATACATTTTCTTCTTTTGAATATCAGCCGTCTCTGTAGGCATTTATCTTGATTATGATTATGATACATGGTCCACAGTCATGCATCAGTATTCTCTCACTGTCAAACTCCAACAGGACAACAAGCTTCTTTGTTGTTATGAAATTTTATGAATCCACAAATTACTATGCTTATTTCATTATGAATCGCACACGTGCAACATACAAACACTGTTGAAAAATAGGATTTTCCTTCTAATATTTTTCGTCATTTCTCACCTGTTCATTTTTTGAGTATCGATGATGCTAATCTAACATTTACTCTTTCATGGCTTCTGGTGGATTGGTTATTTATAGGTTGGAGTAGATGTGGTGGAAGCACTAACCAAATCCATGGAAAGGATTTCCCTGGACATGCGTGTCTCTGCACTAGTAAGTCTTACTTACCTCATTTAGGATTTCATATCTAATTTTTACTTTTTGTTTATGACAGATATTGAGAATGATGTTTATTCACAGTTTATTGGAGTTGTGAGTTTCTATGGTTTGAATCAGTTTATACTTTGGTGATTTAATATCTTCATTTGTAAACTACTAAAATGTGATTGCCTTGGTCGTAGTTTGTATGATGATGTGTTGGCTTGTACTGTTGGGCTTGAATGAGGAGGATGCTATTTGATCAAAATGCTTAAATCAATTTTGTATAGAATGCTCTCACGTTATATTTTCTTTAAACTTATCTTATTTCTCTAAGCTGGGACTTTTGATATCTCCAACAGAAACAAAACTGACATAGTAATGCAGGTAAATGATACCATTGGAACATTAGCTGGAGGCAGATACTACAATCAGGATGTCATTGCTGCTGTCATTCTAGGTACCGGTACTAATGCAGCTTATGTTGAGCGTGCTCATGCAATTCCAAAGTGGCCTGGTCTTCTACCAAAATCAGGAGAGATGGTAAGTTGGTTATGACTGTTATTTGATACAAAGAGGTAGTTAATGATTGATTGCTGTTAGCTCATAATGATTTCTTTTTCACCGCTATAGGTTATAAACATGGAATGGGGTAATTTCCGATCCTCACATCTTCCTCTTACAGAATATGATGTAGCTTTAGATGATGAGAGCTTAAACCCTGGAGAGCAGGTACTAATATTTTTCATTAGTTCATTTGACTAGTGTACACCTGTAACTCACTTGTGATATTGTTTGCAGATTTTTGAGAAGTTGATTTCCGGTATGTATTTGGGGGAAATTGTAAGGAGAGTTTTACTGAAGATGGCTGAAGAAGCTGACTTCTTTGGAGAATCTGTTCCCCCCAAGTTGAAACATCCTTTCATAATTAGGTTTGATAATTTATCCAACCCAATTTCCTCATTTATTTGTCTAGGTCTTTTTTTTATGATAAATGTTTTTGTTGCTCTCTGGTCCTTTCGTGTGTGTAAGTGTGTGTGTTTGAGGTATTTGCTTGCATATCTACCTGGCCAACAATATTCTGATACTTCATGAAATATATAGGACACCTGACATGTCTGCAATGCATCATGACACATCGTCAGATCTAAAAGTGGTTGGAAGCAAATTGAAGGATATCTTGGAGGTAAGTTTCATTGATTGGTTTTTTATATATACATACACATATGGTTGTCCGACCCCACCTAGTGGGATAAGGCTTTGGTTGTTGTTGTATACACATATGGTTGTCTGTATGATCTCTCATTTCCATAATATGAATTGTTGATGCAAGAGGCGGGAAAAGTTATTATAAATTAGACTGTTGGGATTCATTGTCTGTGATCTGTAATTTTAAATAAATTTATGCATGTTATGCTATTGGCAATAGGCATTGGCATTTTTGCAATGAAAGTTGTGAGATCTTCTTATTACTTATTAGTTACTTTCCTTTTCTCAGATCTCTAATACGTCCCTGAAAACAAGGAAGATGGTTGTGGAACTCTGTGACATTGTTGCTACCCGCGCCGCACGCCTTGCTGCCTCTGGTATTCTAGGTATTCTCAAGAAATTAGGAAGGGACACAGTTAAGGAAGGGGAGAATCAAAAATCAGTGATAGCACTCGATGGAGGATTATTCGAACACTACACCGAATTCAGAAATTGCTTGGAGAGTACTCTATCGGAGTTGTTGGGTGATGAGGCCGCTGAGAGCATTGTCATCGAGCATTCCAACGATGGCTCTGGCATTGGAGCGGCCCTACTTGCAGCTTCTCACTCTCAGTATTTGGGAGTGGATGACTTCTAAAAGTAAGTTAAAATCCCAAGATCAAGAAGTATTATGGTATCAATCTTTGTGCACCAAATAGATCAAACAGATGAAATCAGTGAAGCCAAAGGGCTGATCAAGTCCATAGTGAAGCATCCTTTAGTGATCTGATTTTCAATTCTGCTTTGCAACCATTGATGATGCTCCCTTGCTCTTGGCTATCCATCGAATGGCATTATTTCGGTTAGAGTGTTTCTCTCCTTTGTTAAAGAATAAAAAAATGGGAGATGTAAACTAGACTTGGAGTAGTCAATTATTTTGTGGAATATAACCAGTTTGCAACTGGATTAAATCAGGACTTCCAATGAAGAATGATTTTGTTGTTATTAATTATTGGAATATTTTTTTTTGTGGTCATCATGGCCGAGTGATTAAAGTTCAAAAACTTAATTATCAATGAAGAGATGCTATTTTTGTCTATTATGATTGTTGCATGCCTTGGAAAGCTAAGGTAAATGCACCTGTCTGAAAAATTTGGATATTAGAAATTAAGATTGGGGTGCTATTGTACATATACATCTACATAACTTTAAGTCACTAACTGGCAGTTGAAAGTAATTATACTCATCCTGATTCTCCCTAATTCACAACTCATTAAGGCTTATTACTGGTCTCCCTAATTTAGTACAGTTTAGAGAAAGAAAGTGTGGCCTCATAATATAATTGTGTAAGAAAAGATTTTCTCCAAACTGTACAAAATATACCAACAACCTTATCTAGAGGATTCAAACCCATAGATCTACCATGATGATGCTTTGACAAGCTCAAGTACTTGCGTCCTCAAGCTTTCTATTGAGTTCCCATTTATACCAAATCCAGGAAAAAACTTGGTGGAAACACAGTGTTTGTCTTCCTTCACCTGAGAGGCCAATGATGTATCATTAATATCCAATCTCTCACTGCTTCAATTCTTAAGTAGAGGAACAGTGTCAAAGATACTAACGATCTTTTCTCCATAACCAAATGGATCTCTACATCGAAGAAGTGCTTGTAGAACCTGATTCATGGAAGGCCTGCTAGCAGGCAGTGTAGCAGTACACATCAACCCAAGTTTGAAGACAGTGCACATTTCATTCAAATAGCATGCTTCCTGAATCTCCTTGTCTAGAACATCTTCTACATCTCCACCAACCTGCACGTGACGCCATGCCCATTCTGCAAGAGATGAGTGCTCATCTCCATAATTTGCTTCTTTTCCAGTTGTCAGTTCCAATAACACAACCCCAAAGCTGTACACATCAACCTTTTCGTTGATTCTGGTTGTTTGAATATACTCTGAAATTCATAGTGAAAATTTCCCATTTAGATTGATAATTTCTCACAGGACTAAATTGCAATGAGTTACAAATATTTCAAAAATTTTTAAGAGCTAAAATAACACCACCTTCATAATTCAAGGACTAAATTGATATTATATATATATATATATATATATATATATATGACAGTAAAAATGTAAAGAGATAGGTATAATGTGCAAGCAATTCACCTGGAGCCATATAGCCAAATGAGCCAACCACAGCTGACATGGTAGCAAGTTCACTTGGCTTGATCAACATTCTAGCAAGACCAAAATCAGCAACTTTTGCATTGAAATCAGAATCCAGAAGGATGTTGCTTGTTTTCATGTCGCGATGAACAATGGGCGGCGAGCAGTCGTGGTGCATGTAGCTCAGACCTTGTGCAGCACCAATGGCTATATGCAATCTCTTTGGCCAATCAAGAACAACCCCATGGGTTGACCTATTCTTCTTGTTCAACCACAAATCAAGGCTATGTTTTTCCAGATATTCATACACAAGCAGCAGAGAATCCTCGCTTGAGATACAGCAAAGCAGCTTCACAATATTGTTATGACGAATACAGCTCAAAATCTTCACTTCTGCAAGGAATGCATCCTCAAGTTTCTGATCCAACTTCCTGTTATTCCATATCCTCTTCACGGCAACATAGCTTAAATAATCATCATTGACATCAACTTTGTACACTGTACCATACCCACCTCTGCCTATGATGTTATGATCTGTCAATGACGACACGATTCTTGATTCTGTGAAACTTAGCCTCTGGAAGGAAGTCAGCTTCCATGATGAACTATCCAGTTCTTGCCTTCTTGTTTTGTATACTCTGATCATCAAGAGTAACAACAAGAAAGCCGCTAAAGATGCTATCAACACTAGGCTTATGATCAAAGCAGGAGACACAACAGATGAGCCCTTGTTTTTTAACCTTTGAGAACCTTTAGAATTAGAATCACACAAGACAAGGTTTAGTACTGAGGTGTGAGCACAGAGACCAGAATTGTTCAGAAAGCTATGAGAATAAGCAGGATTCTCAAATTTACTAGGGATCCTCCCTGTGAAATGATTGGAGGAGAGATTGAAATCTGTGAGTGGCAAATGTTCAAGCTGAGTTGGAACAATCCCAGATAATTGATTTTCAGATAAGTCTAGTACAGAAAGAACAGGTAAAACACCAATTGAATCTAGGATTTGCCCAGAGATTTGATTATGGCTCAAGTTCAGAGTTATGAGAGACTTCCATGATATGATCTCTGATGGAAGTGACCCTTTTAGTTGGTTCTGATCAAGCAAAAGAGTAGTTAGCTGTGAAAGACTCGTTAATTCTTGTGGAATGCTTCCATTGAAGAGATTACTACTTGCGTCAAACACCACCAGCTTCCTCCATGAAGATGCTCCTTTTGGAATTCTACCATAAAACTGATTGTAACTTATGGCCAAACGTGAAAGATTCCAAGCCAATCTTTCAGGAAGCTCACCAGTGAACTTATTCTGGCTGATCATTAAAATCGTCAAATTGAATGAAGTCCAAAGTCCACTAGGAATTTTCCCAGAGAACCCATTATTGTAAAGCTTCAACTCACGAAGGCTTGTGCAATTTCCTAGCGATTCTGGTATCTCCCCGCTTAAATTGTTATCATAAGCACTTAACCCATATAATTTTCCATGAAAGCACAAATCCTCTGGCAATTTTCCTGTGAGTCTATTGGCTGCAACCTCGAAAAGTGCTAGAGGAGAATAACGACCGAATTCAACTGGAACTGAACCTGATAGATTGTTGCTGAAAGCACGAAAATCTATGAGATTTGGAAGACGAGCAAGGCTTTCTGGTATCTCTCCTGATAATTGATTCATAGCCAAATTCAAACCCGTTAGCTTCTCGAGCTTCCCTAAACCTTCTGGGATTTTCCCAATAAGTCTGTTCTCTGAAATGTCGAGGACTTCAAGGTTTAAAGCTTCGATCTTTTCAGGTATTTCTCCAGACACCCCTGTTTTCCAAAGATACAAAGTGCTTAAATTCCGAAGCGTGAACAAACCGTTCGGAATTTTCCCAGTTAAACCAGTAATCGACAAATCCAAATACTCCAAACCCACCATTTCCCCAATGGTTTCTGGGATTTCCCCGACCAAATTCATATCGTACATCTTCAAAGTTTTCAACTTTTTCAACTGGGTAAAGCTGGACGGGAATTTCGTAGGTGGGAAATAAGCATTAGGAGCCATGAATAAGAATTCGAGGTTGGACAAGTCGCCAATCTCATCGGGGATACTGCCGTTGAACAGACACTGATAGAGTTGGAGATTCCTCAGCTCCTTTAGTTTTCCGATGCTCGCCGGAATGTCGCCGGAGAAGTTGTTGCCGCCGAGGCTGAGAAAACGCAGGCCGGCCAATATGTCAATGTCGTCGGGAATCTTACCCACAAAGTAATTCTGCGAGAGGTCGAGGTATTCGAGGTTGGAGCATTTGTAGAGAGACTTTGGGAATTCACCGGGAAAATAGTTCAACTGAAAATCGATGTGTTTGAGATTGTTGAGGTCACAGAGGAAAGGAGGGATTGTTTGGGTGATGTTGGTGTTGGTTAGAGAGAGTTCGGTGACAGAGTTATCTTCTGTGCAGGTAATCTCTGGCCATGAACAATGAGAAGAATTTGAGTTTGAGGGGGTCCAGTGAGAGAGGAATGGTGGGTTTTGGAAGTGGTTTTTTATCTTCATTAGGACTTCGTGTTCTTGATTATACAGTTCAGATTGAGATTGAGCATGGATGAGGAGGAAGAAGAAGGAGAAGAAGAAGAAGAAGAAGAAGAAGAAGAAGAAGAAGGAGGAGGAGGAGGAAGGGGAGGGAAAATAAAATGGCATCTTGGCATATGTTTGGGGTAATTTCGCCATTTGGAAGATTGTGTGTCTACTGGTTTTTTCTCAGTCAGCCATGGAAGAAGAAGAAGAAGAAGATTAGAAGCAGAGGATGATTGAGTAAGTAGTATTCGAACTTAAACACAAAACTCTGAGATTAGTGAGTCAAAGAGGTCAAGCAACACTAACTTTATGAGGCCATAGTGGAGCAGAAAACAAATAAATAACTCTAAAATGTATATGGATTTCAATATAAACTTTATCTAAGATAATTTAAAAATTGTACAAGAACAAGTGAATGAATACCCAACCCAATGATGCATTAATAAGTATATATATATATATATATATCATATTTAATTTTTTTTATAGAGTAATTTTATAATTATAAAGATAAATGATTAAATATTTTTTTAAAAGTTAGTTTTTGGTCCTCAATTTTTACACTTTTTACAATTTAGTTCTTAAATACAATTTAGTTCTTAAATAGTGAAAATATCTTATTTGGCCCCAAACAATTACAAATGTCAATCAATTAATTCTTGGAGACATTCTTTGTTATCTAATATTTAATGCATCATCTATTTGTCTAAATTTTGAGGTGCCACTGAAGTTGAGGAGCTTATCAACAATTCAATACATACAATGTAGTATCTAAAGTTTACAATTCGGAATTCGGATTATCTGTATTTGATCTCTATATTTTTTTTATGTATTTTAGAGAGATAAAAGAAGAGGTAGAAAGAGAAAGTGTGGGTCTCACATATTAATTATTTTGTGGGACTCATATTTTTCTTCTTTATCCTTTCTTTTATGTCTTTAAAATGTACAAAAAAAATACAGAGAGTGAAAATGTAAATAATTCATTTTCTTAAAGTTTATCTTTTATTTTTTTATTTTTTGCCTTCTTCTTTCTCTTCAAATCTTAAATATGAATTATAAATGTAGGAAGAATAATGCCATGGAGCCCCACTGTTTGATTGTGAGGATCATTGAGATTTGTTCAATTTTAGAATTCTCTTGTGGGGTTTCTTTGTCTTTTTGGTGAGTATTATTATTTTTTTTCAATCCATCCACCTTGTAGCCACATGTGCATTTGATGAGACCAACTCATCATTTTTAATTTCAATTTACCCTGGTTATCTCATGGTTAATATTTCAAGGACTTAGTAATAGTATTGAGTAAATTACCACCGAATTAAACAACTAAATCCCTGAAATTAAAATGTATAGTTTAATTCTTAAAAGATAAAAACGTTATACTTTATTTTAATAGTAACAATGGTACAATTTCATTTTAAAATTACATTAATTTTTTTTACTTGAATAATAAAATGAAATCAAGTATTAATATAATTTATTTATGTCATTGATATAATACTGATTCTTGTTAGTAAATTTATAGAATCAAATTAACAAAAAATTCACCTAGTCTCTAAATTTATGAAAAGCTTTCAATTAAGTCAATGTTTGTGCATTTATTATTGAGAAAAGTAAACGAAATGAAATGTGAACAAGCCACAACTTTTGACCATGATCCACGTGCAATCAAGATTCAAGGGATTAGAAGTAGCAAAATACTCAATCACATGACCACGATTCATGATTAGAGATAGAATATTGAGTGTAACAAAGCAAATTGCATTTCTTATATGTTGCTTTATAACTAATCACGATACACTAAAATCTTAATACTTAAATAGATAAAAATATAAAGGCAAAAGATCCTTTTATGCCCCTAATGTTTGTGGTCAGTTTCAGTTATGCCCTTAATGTTTGTTTTGTGTCAATTATGCCCCTAATGTGAAACGTTAGTTAATTTCAATTTTTTTGGCCAAAGTCTTATTTTGATCCCTCAAGTTTGCTCAAAGTTCCGTTTTGGTCCCTCAAGTCTTCGGCGAACTTTCCAACGAGATACACGGCGGTCCCGACGACTACAAAACTCTTAACCCAAGGTTTTGGACCTCCTAAGTTCAATGACGGCCTTCATTTTGCGAACAAATAACTAGAAATATGATTTTCGGCGATTGTGTAATTTTTCAACGACTATGTAATTTTTCGGCGGCTTGCCAATCATTTTTTAGCAAAATGGAGGTCGTCATTGAACTCAGGAGGTCAAAAAACCTTGGACTAGGAGTTTTCGTAGTTGTCGAGGCCGCTATGTATCTCGTCGAAAAGTTCGCCAGAGACTTAAGGGTCCAAAACAAAACTTTGTGCAAACGTGAGGGACCAAAATAGGACTTTGGCCCAAAAAAATTAAAGTTAGGGTATAATTGACACCAAAATTTCACATTGGAGGCATAACTGACACAAAACAAACATTAGGAACATAACTAAAATTGATCCAAACGTTAAGGGCAAGAAATGGTGTTGTGCAAAATATAAAATATTACTGCTATAGGTTTAGGTGTATCCCCCCGGTTTGGAAAAAAGTTGCTAATCCTTGAAGTCATTAAGAAAGCATCCAAAAATTTTATTTCTGTGTGCTTTAAGAAACAGTAAAGGCACTGATAGTACACCTTTGTTGAACGCACACCTTCGCAGAATTTTCAAACATCAAAAAATGATGTGGACAGTTTCAACGAAGACCATCACATATTTTTTTTTTTGGCCTGACCATCACATACTTACTTACCCATTTCTTAAGGATGCTTGTTTTATGGTCTTAAATTTTTTAGAAAATATTCATGATCACTCAGATTCTGATTGAGATGGGGGTATTACTAGAAACTTAGAAAACAAAATGAAATAATTGGAGAGAAGTTTTTCTACCATTTTAAAACGAGAGAGAATAATCAACAAAAAAAATTAGTCTAAGTGATAAACAATTTGATATTATTTAAATAAGACTTTGAGTTTTAGATTTTGTAAATATAGTTATCTTTAATCTTTATTAAAAATATATATTACTCATTTGTAAATTTAAATTAATTGAGACTAAATTTTAAAAATCGAACGAGCAACCAAACAAAAGAGAGAGAATAAGCATTAATTAAATTAAAATTGATGAAGGAGTGACATATTTTTGAAATTTTCTTTTTTGAAGAAATTTTGCAATATGTGCTTGTTAATTTTTATTACTGTCTATCTTAATCAGTAAATTATTTAAAAATTGAGAGTTGTATCAATATAATGTTATACTATACTACTATGTATGTAGATCAATTTCTAGGAATTGATTCATCTTAATTAAAGATTTTAGATTTAAAAATTAAAAATATAATTGTGTTAATTTTTTTTTTGGCTAAAATATAATTGTGTTAATTGATTGATAAAAAAGTTGTCATTTTTATATTCATACTCGATTTACATATAAATAACCATTGTCATATTAAAGATGAATGAATAGGAAAAAAACTAGTAATTGAGACAAAAGTATATATAGCGTTATATTATAGAGAGCTTGCTTTTTCAAATTTACCGTGTTGTTTCAGGTAAATTATGAGTTTTACTCATCTATTTATGTAAAATTTTAAACGAAGACTAATTTCATTCAGGTTGGAGAGCGAATAATTTAAAGCTCTCCCAACAATGTCAACTATAGAGATCGAATTTGAGTTTTCTCACATAGGATATAGCTCACCAACCACGACACCAAATCAACCTCTCACCGGTGTTGATATATTGAAAGTGGTGAATCAAAGATACTTGATCATCTTGCTATCCTATCTATTTCCTAATAATACTTTCTATAGTTATGAAATTATTGCCTTCATGACAATATACATATGATGTAAATGTGAATGGATATATTACCAAAAGAAAAGTTGAGTGGATTATTTTTGAGTGGGCCATGAATGATGAACCCGGCCCACTTGGATGGACTGAAGAGAAAAAATCCATTATATTGCGTGTTATGGGATTACACCTTTCTATTGCAATTCCAAATGAAATGATAACAAACAAGTGGCGAAAACTCGGAAAAAAACTCGGGTCAATCACTCAAATACAAATTCCTTATCTTGTTTGTTAGCACTTATAAAACCACCTACAAAAAAAACTTACAACTACATTATTTGTCATTCTTTGCTAACTAACGTATCAAACTAATATATAGCCATAACTGCAACTAGATGCATTTTCCCTTTTATATTTTCTCAGTCAACTAATTTTTTACTTTGTTTTTCTATTTTGATGTGTGTATAGAAGGAAAACTAAAGTAAATGGACTCAAACCTAAGGACAATTCAACTATGTGATACTTACCTTATCTACATGCATGGACCATTCTAATGCTAATTCTAATAATAGGCATCTATGACATTTGTTTATTGAATCTAGTATTTGTAAATATTAAATAATCATGTAAGAATATATAATTTTTTTTTTCTATTTGTACATATTTGGATATGATCAATTTAAACTTATATTACACAATTCAATCTTTAAAAACTATGGAGCAAATAGAACTTATTCCTTAGGCCGTTAGGCGTGTTTTATACGAAATTATCAACTAAATTGTAGGACAAAATAATTAAAATATATAGTATATCTTTTATGGATTAATTTATATGTTTACTGTTAACATTCTCCATCAAACTGTAAGCTTCCGGAATAAATAGACTCATTGTGGTAAAAAAGACTCGGGGTGTGTTTAGATTAGAAGTAGGTAATGAAATGATGATTTTATGTAATGAAATGGTAATGAAAAAATTATGTAATGAAAATGTAATGAAAATGGTGTTTGGATTAGTTTGAGATGTAATGAAAAAAATAGGATGTGAAATTATGAAAAAGGGTATGTAATGATGGTGGCTGGTTGAAATAAATATATGGGTTTTTTTAAATTGTATAGGGGTAGAATTGATAATTGATAATGGAAATAGATAGAAATAAAAAAAATAATATTTTGACTTTTTGGTTGTGGTGGTTATGAAATGAAATGGTAATGAAATTGTCTCGGAATTTGTGCTAGATGTGAATATTTGTAATGAAGGTTGGAGTAGTANTTTTTATATTTGTATTAGAGTATAAGTAATTATAGGTATTTGAGTAGGGGTATGTTAGTAATTGGATATGAAATATGTAATGAAATGAGTTTGTAATGAAGTGATATTTTTGTAATGACTTTATAATTGGAAAACAAACACCTATATAGCACTGTAGCTTAAGTTATGTAATGAAAATGAAGATAATGAAATTGTAATGAGTTTATATGGTTAAACCAAACACACCCTCATTGTGGTTGTTGATTCAAACTCATTTAGAAAAATTTGATGCTTTACTTGGCAAAGATATATACCAATTTTTCAAAGAATGGAACCTAAGAAAGTGATGAGGAAGTGGACAAATCCTAAGTACTTTGTTTGTGACTTAGACTTGGACGACTTGCACATGCATCTTGTACCATGTTTCCAAAACATTTCACTTGAGATTCCACGCTACATTGCTTTCAAAATGCACTAATATCGTACATATATCTCAAACTTTTCCTTTATCGTCAATTCTCAATTTCAGACCAAACCACCACAATGTGTTAAAACAGACTATTATATATTGACAATTAGCTTATTGAAAAATCTACCAACTCTTTAATTCTCAAATTCAGAAATTTACGAAGATTATTATTTACAATGATGAAATAGTTATCATGTTTAGATACAAAGGAGATTAACTCAGTGAATTCGGAGCTTGTAGTGGGGACGTATTTGTGTAGTTTTAGTGATAAAATTGCTATATCAACCTTTCGGAGTTTTTTTTTTTTTTTTTTGAAAAAAAAGGAAAAAACTAGTTGTAAAACTAACATATCTTCTCTGTCCTTGGAGTTTAGTTATATCAACCTTGGAAATTTCGGTCAAGTCTTACGAAAGTGAAAATCAAGGTAAACGAGAGCCTTTTTGGGGTTGTTTGGGGTAAGTCCAAAAACGAGTAACATCAAAAAGGTATTCAAAATTGCAAATATCCAGCCCAAGAGTATTAAAGATTTTGGATTAATGGCAAAAAAAAAAAAGATTTTGGATTAAATATATAAAACATATTTTATTAATTTTATTTATTATGAAGAAAACTTTAACTTTAGAAAATAATGAGAGGCACTTTAAATAATTTTTTTATGAATTTTTTATTAAAGAATTCTTTTATTTTATTATTTGAGTAAACTAATAATTCAATTCTTAAAAGATCACCAAATTAATAATTTAATCCTTAAAAAATTGAAAGGACAATTTAATTTATGAAAAAACCAAATAGACTAAAGAATACACCTTTTGGTTTTTTCATGGACTAAATTATCTATTTCAATCTTTACAGATAGAGTTATCAATTTAATGATCTTTCAGAAAAATCAAATAAACAATTTATTATTTTATTGTTTTTTTCACTTAATGGCTGGTGATATTATTAGAAACTTACGGTTGATTATGTTTAAGTCTGACAATTATAAAAGAAACTTAGAAAATATTTTTTAATGAAAATACATTTAAAAAGTATGTTGTATAAGATGAAAATTTTATAGATCTCTTGTTATTCTTAATATTTTTTTAGAAAATGTAAAATGTACAAGAAGTAGAGTCTAACAAGGGAGACAGAGTTCTATTATAGAAAAATTCAAGTCAAAATAAGATAAATAATTATATACACATGAAGCAACAGTATATACTCAATTTGTTTACCTAACCAATACGAATATAGAGTTGCTTTGATTCTCAAACTTATTCTTATTTGCCAAAATTAAAGCTTTACATCAGTAAGAGCTTCTATCAATACTAAGGCTACACTAGCTAGTTGAATAACCCATTAGGTAATTAATTAATCTAACCATATAATATCTATCATAATTCATCATCATCAATATCCACCCTAGACTCCCTTCTAGAATTCTTGAGGAGTGGAACAACATCAAAATGACCAGTATTCTTCTCCAAATAAGCAAATGGATCCTTCAAACGAAGCAATACATGAAGTACTTCTTTCATGGAAGGCCTACCAGCTGCTTCTGTTGCTGTACACATCACCCCAAGCTTGAAAACACTGCACATTTCCTCCAAGTAAATGGATTGCTTAATTCTTTCATCTAAAACTTGTTCTATGTTGCTTCCTATCTGAATCTGACGCCATGCCCACTCTGATAGAGATGAATATTCATCTCCATAGTTAGCTTCTTTCCCAGTCACCAGCTCCAACAGGATAACCCCAAAGCTAAACACATCAACCTTTTCGTTTACCCTCTTTGTCTGAGCATATTCTGCACATTCATTCACGTTTCAAATGACATAATTAGTCCCTGAACATAATAAACTAGATTCAAGCATATGGGGTTAATTGAGGGACTAATTTGCAACGAGTTACCAAATTTTGGAGACTAAATTAAACATTTTAGAAAATAAAGAACTAAAATGACAATGATCATTCATATATATAATCCAAGTACTAAAATGTTCGATCTAGTACCAAAAAAAAAAAAAGTACTAAAATGTTAATTTACCTGGAGCAATATAGCCAAAAGAGCCTACTACAGCAGACATGGTATCAAGTTGACCTGGTGAGCCCAAAATCTTGGCAAGACCAAAGTCTGCAACTTTTGCATTGAACTGAGGATCCAAGAGGATGTTGCTTGTTTTCACATCACGATGAATAATGGGTGGTGAACAATCATGGTGCATGTAGCTCAGGCCTTGTGCAATTCCAATGGCTACATTCAATCTCTTTGGCCAATCAAGAACATCATTATTACCTGACATAGCTAAAGATCCATTCTTTTTGTGAAGCCATTGATCAAGGCTACGGTTCTCCACATATTCATACACAAGAAGTAGAGAATCTCCATTGGATATACAGCACATCAGCTTCACTATGTTTTTGTGGCGTATAGTGCTCAGAATTTCAACTTCTGCAAGAAATGCATTCTCTAGCTTCTGATGTAACTTTCTGTTACTGGATATTTTCTTCACAGCAACATGGCCTATATCGTGTATGGCCACGCGGTACACGGTTCCATACCCGCCTCTGCCTACGATGTTAGTGTCTGTCATGGATGACACAATGTTTGATTCTGTGAAACTCAGCTTCTGAAAGGAAGTCAGCTTCCATGATGAAGGATCCAATTGTTGCTTTCTTCTTTGGTATACTCTGAGTAAGAAAAGTGAAAACAAGAGAACAGCTATACAGGCTATTCCTACAAGGCTAATGATCAAAGCAAGAGACACTGATGATTTCTTTCTTGACTGAGAAGAAGAGCCAGAATTAGAATTGCATAAGGTAAGATTTAGTCCTGCTAGATCAGCACATAGACCAGAATTGTTCAAAAAGCTGCTTGAAAATGCAAGGTTTTCAAATGCACTAGGAATCTTCCCTGTCAAATCATTGGAGGAAAGATTGAGGTTTGTGACTGGCAATTGGTTAAAATCACTAGGAATTTGGCCAGAGAATTGATTTTCTGACAAGTCTAGTTGTGTGAGGGAAGGTAAACGACCGAGTGCATCCGGAATTTCTCCAGATAGCTGATTCTGGCTCAAGTTTAGAGCTTTCAGAGAGTTCCATGATATAAATTCAGATGGAAGTGACCCTGAAAGATGGTTCTGATCAAGCAACAAGGTTGCTAGCTGGGAAAGACTTGTTAGCTCTTGTGGTAAACTCCCATTAAAGAAGTTCTTACTGGCGTTAAACATCACCAGATTCTTCATGGAAGATATTTCCGCTGGGATTCGACCCGAAAACTGGTTGTAACTAATGGCCAAGAGTGAAACATTTGTAGGCAATGTTTCAGGGAGTTCACCTGTGAACTTATTCTCATTGATCATTAAAGTTGTCAAATTCTGAGATGCCCAGAGGCTGCTAGGAAAATTGCCAGAAAGCTCATTATTGTTAACCTTCAACTCTTGCAGGCTACTACAACTTCCTAGCGATTGTGGAAACGACCCATTCAGTTTGTTGTCATATGCAGTTAATCTAAACAAGTTACCATAATAGCATAAGTTTTGAGGCAGACTTCCTGTGAAACTGTTTGATGCAATCTCAAATCTTCTAAGTGGTGAATGAAGGCCAAACTCAGAAGGAAGATTACCTGATAACTTGTTGAAAATAACACCAAAATCTACTATGGATTGAAGACGGCCTAGGCTTTCTGGCATCTCACCTGAAAATCCATTTTGACCCAATTGCAAACCTGTTAAGCTGTGGAGATTTCCAAAGCTTTCAGGTATTCTCCCAGATAGATTGTTCCGCATAAGATCAAGGATGGTCAAGTTTAATGATTCAACCACTTGAGGTAGCTCCCCAGAAAGATTGTTCCTGGAAAGATACAATATGCTCAGATTCTTCAGCATAAACAAACCACTAGGAATCTGCCCACTTAAACCATTCCCATATAAATCCAACGTCTCCAAAGCCACCATTTCTCCAATGGTTTCCGGGATTTCACCAATCAGGTTGGTCTCTCTCATCAAAAAATCCGTCAACTTCTTCAGCTGGGTGAAGTTGGATGGCAACTTTGAAGGAAGGAGCAATGTGTTCTGCCTCAAAGATAAGTATTCAAGATTGGACAAGTTGCCTATTTCATCTGGGTATGTGCCATTAAACTCACAACCACCAAGTTCAAGATATGTGAGCTCCTTTAGCCTTCCTATGCTCGCCGGAATATCGCCAGAGAAGTTGTTGGCACCGAGGTTAAGAAATCGAAGGCCAGCCAATCGGTCAATGTCATCCGGAATCTTACCAACAAAGTAGTTATCAGAGAGGTCCAAGTACTGCAGCTTGGAGCAGTTGTAAAGAGAAGTTGGAAACTCCCCTGGAAAGTAATTCAATTGAAATTCAATGGAAGTGAGGTTTTTGAGATCACAAATGAAAGATGGGACTGTTAGGGTGATATTGGTGTTAATTAGAGAGAGCCCAGTGACAGATTTACTGGTACATGTGATCTCTGGCCAAGAACAATGATTGGAATTTGATGAATTCCAATGACTCAAGAAAGATGGATTTTGCAAATACTCTTTGATTTTCAATAGTACTGCTTGCTCTTGATCATACAATTCAGATTGAGAATTTGCATAGCCTAAGAAGAGAAAGAAGAAGAATAAGAAAGAAAGGTAGTAAAATGAGATTTCACATTGAGGACATGACAAAGGAGTTGATTTTGCCATCTGGGTGTGTGAATACTGAATACTGAATTGAATTATAATTCTATCTGGTTATTGTATTGAAGAGGATGAAAAAGAAGAAGAAGACGAAGATGAAGATGATAAAACTTAAAAGTATGTCTTTTACTTGTTGAGGATGTCAGCAATCTACGCTTTCACACACTGAAAGTAGAAAATTGTTGGCTTGCTTTCAAACTTAGACTTTGCAAATCGCAACTAACATATATATATATATATATATATATATACATTTTACGGGTCAGAGAAGTTTAGCCTTTAGTGGGGCTCACACAGAGATCGTGATTGGTTGATCACATTTTAAAAATCAAACCCAATCCCTTACGATATAAACTAATCAAACTTTCAAGATTGAAAACTTCTAGTCAACGTGCCCTTTGTTTCCCTTCTGGTTAACTTTGTACACCAGAATATGTGATGTCAATTTTTCAGAACATTTTCATTTTTTCTTTGGTCAAAATATACTTTTGATCCCATAACTTTAGCTCAGATCTCAATTTGGTCCCGTAACTATTTAGTTGCACTTTTGGTCCCACATCTTTGCAAAAGGTTGCAAATTTGGTCCCGTACCATTTTTTGTCTCATATCTTTTAGTCAAATTGCAAAATTGATCACATATCTTTGCAAAAAAATTTTATCGTTAGTCTCACCTGATCCAAAGATATGAGACCAATTCTGCACCTGATTCAAAGATAGGGGATCAATTATACAACCTGAACAAAAAATATAGGACTAATTCTGCAACCTGACCCAAAAATATGGGACCAAAAGTGAAAAAAAATATTATGGGACCAAATTGAGACTTGAAAAAAGCTATGGGACCAAAATGTGCACTTTGGCCTTTTTCTTTTGTAAAGAGCAAAAATATTATGGATATTCAATTATAAATTTATAATTCAAGATCTGGATAACGGATGCATTGAAATGCGGATCTTGTTAAAGTATAGTGTAGGTGAAATATACAATACAATTCTAATAGTTAGGAATTTAGGATTATTACGTACATTTCAGACATTTTAATGTCAGCAGATCCGTTTTCCAAGATCTATACTATATATAATAGTTAAATGAAATATAAATATGATGAATATGAAAATAATTTAGTAATTAAAAATCTTCATAACTTTAATTCCCTACGAAATAACTACCAGAGTTAGTTAATTAAACGGTGATGATGTGAATATGTCACATCCCACATGGGAACATGAGGTGCTCTAAGCTACTTGTTAGTTTAATTTATTATTTATGCATTCTTATGCCTATAAATTTGGCGTCAATAAAGTTCCCTACATGATCTAGTATACTAAAAAAATAAAATTAGTGGTTACCAAATTTAATGGTGAATAATACTTGGGTTTAGAGTGGAGTTGGCATTAACATTACATTACTCAACAATTTCATGATGTTTGAGGGTGTGGAGGATCCACTTTCAAATGCTTCGATGAATTAGATAGATTTTGGATAGTTGACCATTAAAAGACCAAGATTTTAAAAAAAATTAAGAGATTTGGATTGTGAAGTTGTTCATAATATGCATCGATTATCATAACACTTGAGATTAAAAGAGCCCGCCATTGTTGAACGTATTAGTATCCATGTATTATTAATTCTATACCACTACGGTGCAGAACAGAAGTTTCCACAATTAATCCGGCAAATATTGATTGTTTTAGAATATTATTATATCTTTTTACCAAAACAATATTATGATAACTATGATGATTATTAGTGAAAGCTATTTGTAAAAATAATTATAAAAGTTAGCATCATTCTTTTATTATTTTTTACTCTTTGTCACAAACCTGTGACGACCACCTATGGTATACTAATATAATAATGTTCAATTAACTTATCTTTCCAGAATATTCAAAATTAAAATGCTTTTTCTATTTGAATACACGTGTATTATTGAAACTCAAATCTATATAAAAGGTTTTATATATTTTTAAAATTGAAATGCAGATTGTTTATGTTAAAATATTTCGTGTCTAGAAGGGTTTTGTTATCCTTTTTGGCAAAAGCAATTTTTTTGTTTCAAAATTAAATTAACTTTTAATTTTATCATAAATTTTTTTTAGCTGTCAATTTTATTTTTAATATTTTATATTTTAATTATTTTTATTTTTATTCTTACTTTAATCAAATATGAACAACTAATTTTAAGTAACTAATAATATATAATGTAAAATTGATTAAAAAAATTTAAATTCTAACTCAAATTGAAAAATAAAATGAAATATGTCGTTAATTTAATTATTAAAAAAAGTTAGTCAAATAATAAAATTAACCAAAATATAAATATTAGAGATTAAATTGATAACAAAAACTTGAGGCGAAATTAAAAATTAATATAAAATTTGAGGATCACAATATTTTTGCCTAACTTTTTATTTATGTATATAAACATGTCATCTATTCTTTAAAATGACAGGAAAAAAAAACAGAAATGAAAGAATCAAATAGACATTGCATAAATGCCATGTTAGCATAATTGTAGGGCCTTTAATCCAAATGGAAAATTCAAGCCTAACTGCCTAACATAGTGACTTATTGGCTTCTCTACTAGGGGAAACTAGATAGTAGATACCATCTTTTGATTTTTCAGAGCCTGCCACGAGAGCACAACCACAAAAAATAGTAGCCTATATACTACATAATCTATACGTTGGCATTACACTGAGTATAATAATAATAATAATAATAATAATAACGTTGGCATTACACTAGGCGACGCAGAAATTTAAGGATTTGAATATTCTCAATATTCAGAGAGAGAAAGATATAATATTGTGTCTATTTTTCTTCCAAATTCACACTATCAATTTCTTGAAAAGAAAGATAAAAGCATTCAATTCCCACATATACTTCGGATTCCAGGAAGCAAACAATCAAAGCTGAGAGTCCTTTGAAAGGACCCAAAGGCCCTCCAATACGTATCCCTCATTATTGAGGTATGTTAAATGGATTCTCTTATATGTTTTCTTATATCAACAAAGTTTAAATGGGACAAGTATCAATATCTCACTAAAGTTAAAATATTTTTGATTTTTTCTTTTTAAATTTATGAGAAGAATTTATATATTATCTACTAAATAAAACCTTCACATGGATGAAAAAGATTCGAATACTAGCCCTCATAGGGTAAGAATTCAAACCTTAACCAACTACTACCACTCATTATTGGCTCTATAGTGTAGATTCCAAACCAAGCATGTTGTAAAACTTTCTCTCTTTTTGTGAGCTAAATCAAGAGGTGAACTACTGGAAAAAAAAAAAAAAAAGTTGAAGGCAGAGATAGGGAAGGTTTCATATAACTCACATCATTAGCCCAGTCTGATTTATCAATATGAGCTGGTACAATTCGTTTATCAGATAAAGGATATGGCCTCAGTAACCTTGCAAATGCACCAACAAATTTTAGTTACAATAACCAACAGATAGATTGACTCAATTTTCCTTAGAAATTCTTTCAATTGGTTGCCTAAATAAAAAGAAATAATTTTAATATGTTGAAAACCTAAAATTTCTTTTTGTATGAATCAAGTATTTGGTAGAATGAAACTTTTAGGCAAAGAGTAATGTTATATCTTTAATTAAGTAGTAAATTCCGGTTTTTGGCCGGTTCTTGAGGAGTTCTATATCAAGGGCAGTTTAGCATCCAACTCGGACACTCGGACCGCGCCACTGTCTAGTTACTGGTTCAACCTATTTCACTCATATGATTAAACTTTAAATTGTTATATTATATTAAATATAATATGGATTGGAAGTTACTATATTACACAAGAGGCTAACATGAAATGGTGTTTCTGAGACTCACATGAATTTGTATCAAAGAGCCAACTCTGCATATTATTTTAACCTTCACACTTATGGGATTCGCTTGGTATTCTACTCTTGTAGGACTGTCCTAAGAGGAAGAGAACTTTCAACTTCTTTTGCAGCGTCAGAGTTCCTTTCAGCAACAACCTTAGACAAACCAAACATCTGAAATTGTTGCAAAACCATATCTCAATCAGAAGATAGAACAAATGCAAATGGTAATGTAAAAATAAAATAAAAATCTGATTTCTCAGTGATAGCTTTCAAGAGTCAAAACCTTCTGAATGGTTTTCTTGAAGCAGGTTTTGTGTTCATCCATAGAAGCATGGATAAACTCATCAACGTGATCCTTCAAATCCTCCAGAAAAGTAGCTTCCTCACTCTTCTTCTTTCGGCATGAACTAACAGCTACAGCAGATGAAGTCTGCTTTTCCTGTTGGTTTTTTTGGGGTTCCATGACCTCTCAAGACTCCACGGCTGCTATAAAAGTTATCTTAATAACTTAGTGATCATCAAATAACGGAGAACAAGAATTATAGATACAACCGAGGTACAAATTTTGACAAGGAAAACCAAAACATATTAATTCAATTGAAACAGGTTCTTCCTAATTAACCAGTTTATCCGATAAAAATATCTACTCAGCTCATACAATGGAACAGAAAGGGGCAAACATCAACCTTGGTATCATGCCAGCAAAGAGAATGCACTCTCAAAATAATTCATACTCATTCCAATGCTTATATACTAATCATAGTTCACACATAGAAATGCAGTTTGGTAACTTTCTATGTCTACATCCAAAGGCACTGAATCAAAAGTTTTCATAAAAGTTATGTCATAGTATTGGCATCTAATATAATTGACACAGCAATGAACTTCATAGAATATCACAACCAACTCGATTGGTGGTCTTAACTCTTAAATAAACAGCAACTGAGCAACCACCAGAGACTGCATACATAATCAATCTTCGTAAGTAAATAAAACAACAAGCCTCAAATAAAATCATCTCTATATTCGAACACAGCCTTCAAAGTCCTTAAACTTCATATCAACATTTGGCCCAGACAATATCCAATTCTCCACGAAATAAAAAAACCTAAACTTACCTCAAAATATCCATATAGAAATTCCAAAACAAGCATGACTCACACTCATAAATTATTTTTATCATCACAGGGAATCGTAATGTTTCCTACAACAATATAGCAAACTTCAACCGCCCAGAGAACAACGGTTAAGATAAAAACTGAAACTAAAGTCTTCTATACACTAATTCTAAATGTAAAGTTTTCAGAAAGTATACTGAAATTCCAACTATATCCAGATTAAAAATTCATACTCTCTAACACCAACCCTGATATAAAAGTTCAACTCTTACATTCTAAATACAACATTATATTGTACCGAAAAAAAAAAATACAACATTATAGTTTCAAGATCCTTCATAATATATAGAAACTCATTTAGTCCAGAAAATCATCAAAATCATCCATAGGGACCAGTTTGCAAACTTTAAAGTTTTGACCCAAAACATAAAGTTCCAGAATACAGTCTCTAAATTCAAATTAATGAAAGAGAACTCATTATTATCTTCTATGAAGCTTAATCAAATCAAGAATTTCAAGAAAACCCAAAGATTTCATCAAAAATCCCATTTAAAGTTTTGCTCTAACTTTCAATCGGTCCCTAAGTTCATGAAAGTGGAACCAAGCTTCAATCCAGTGATAAACACTCATTAATATCACCAAAATAGTTTATTGAAACCATTTATTTCAATAAACAATAAGGATTTGGCAAAAAACCAATTTAAAGTGTGCCGGGTACAAAATTGATGGAAATGAAACTAAACATTGAATCAGACATTAAGAAAGTTTAGAACATCAAGTTCCATATCTTTCGAAGAAGGAAACAAAAATGGAAGAATGGAGGAGAAACGTACCAAATGAGAGAAGGGGAAGGAGGAGGACGGCGGTGGTCCTCGTCGACGGTGGCTGGCCGTCGTCTGACTGTCAGGGGGTGGCCGACGTCGGTGGTGATGGTGGTCTACCAAGGCTGGACGCTAGAGAGGAGAGATGGAGTGAGATGCGACTAGGAGATGAAATGAGAGTGAGAAAATCGATTTAGGTTTTAAAAGGCTGGAGGGACTTGTGTGTATTTTCTGAAAGTTTATGGGAATCATATGTAGTTCCATCATAGGTTCAGAGGCTAAAATTACTTTTTTACCCCGGAAAAATGAAATTATTTCAAAATAGTCTTGAAATCATGAAATTTTAAAAATAAAATGTCTCAACAAAATTTAGGGCTGTTTAGGAGTACGTAAATCTTAACCTCATCTCATTCAATCATCATCTCATCTTAGGATTGAATGAACAGTAATGGTTGGGTGTTTGTTGGAGCCTTCATCTCATCTCATCTCATCTCATTCACATCATCATCTCATCCACAACATCATTTTATTTTCTCTTACATTTACTAAACTAACCCTACTCATATACTTATATTTACTTATACTCTAATACAAATATATAAAAAAAAAAAACAATTAGGCAAAATAGTAATTTTACATACCCTCATTTATTACACTTATAATTTTCTCTCTCTATCTATCATTTCTTATCAATTATTTTTTCTTTTTTCACCTACACCCTAGGAAGCATGGACACTTCATTTTGAGGGCGTGTCGCCGTGTCAGACACGTGTCAGTGTCCGACACCCGTACGGCACCGACACGACACATATCTATAAATTTTAGAATATAAATCAATTTTTTGTAACTTTAACATGATAGGCAAGAGAAAATAATAATAGATATGACACATATTATGAATAAAAATTGTAATTTTTTCATTAAAAATTATGAATATTTAATTATTTATATATATAAATATATGCCGTGTCGTGTCGCGTAATTTTGAGAGTTTGACGTGTCGCTGTGTCCGTGTCCGTGTCGTGTCCCGTGTCCGTGTCAGTGTCCATGCTTCATAGCCTACACCTCTCTCTCTCCTTCACATACATCTCTCTCTCAAATATATATATACATAGAAATATATTGGGCAAGACGTATGCAACGTTTTAGCTTGAAACTTCAGAATCTGCATAACCTTTGGGCAAGACGTATGCAAATCAGAAAGTATCTTTTTGTTGTTGATTTCAAAGGATTTTGAGGATCTTTCCATATCTGCAAGGCAAACCAAAGATTTAAACAAGTACCAAATCCTAACTTATAAACATGATATTTACCAAATAAAGAATCAATCTAAGAATATATCACATTTTCAATTTGATTTGAAGATTGAGAGAGAATCCAAAATCTATGATATTTTGGGGGTAAATCTTTAGATATAATATTCAAATATAGATAAAATACCCCCTAAAAGTCTGCCTAAAATCAGACTTATCA
>QANZ01019395.1:324404-359799 GCA_003254925.1 Chamaecrista fasciculata
ACAATTCAATCCATACTTTTTTTCAATATATTTTATGAAGTTTTGTGTAAAAATTAAAAGGAGTTAAAATAATTTTTTATCTTCCCATTTTTTAGCATTGTTGCTAGTCTGATCCTTAAACTATGAGATTAGTTTCGTTTCAGTAATAAAACTATTTATGGTCTTATTTTGTTTATCAAACTACGAGATTAGTTATGGACCGATTCATTGGATCGATACAAAGTTGTGGACCAAATTGTATGTTTACAATTTTCATGTTATTTACATTTTAGTCCCCAAATTATTGTTTATTATTTTTTGGTCGTTGAATTCTATAAATATACTCGATTATTGATGACTGGGATTTTCTACGTCCCCGAGTTATCATTTACACATGTTAGGGATCGATTAATAGGACCGATTCAAATTTATGGACCAAATTGTAATCTTAAAATAATTTTAATTTTATTTTCATTTTGGTCCATCATCTCATCCAATGAGATGGATTCTAAACCCTTCATCTAAAAATATCTCATCCTCACGCTTTCCAAGAGCATCTAATCTCAACATCATCTCATCCAACCTACCACCAAACATCTATCATCTCATCTCAATATCTCAATCTCATTTCATTATTTCTTATCATTTATACTCCTATACAAAATAAATAAATCCAACAACCTATTTCACCTAACCACAATCATTACATACCCTTTTTATATAATTTCACACCCTATTTAATAACCTTTTCTCTCAAATCATCCAAACACCAATACATCATTTCATCTCATCCTATTACAACATCATCTCATCTCAACATCTAAGATGAGATTGGATTGAGATGGGGAGGCTCCCATACAGATTGGTTTCTTTTGGAAGAATTGATTCCAAATATGAAACTTGTTTGTGAAAACTTAATCCCTAACGTCTTTCAATTCTTATCCGAAGATATTCTATTACAGTATTAAAATTAGATGTTAGATACAATTTTGAAATTTGTTTGCTCCCAAAATTTAATCACAAGCTCATAATAACTTCTAACTTCACTATATAATGTTATTTTGGATAAATTACTACATTTAATACTTATTATTTATTGGGGTACTGCAGAATTATAGGCATATAACGTAATATAGATATAAAATTTATTATTATTATTATTATTATTTATTTAATGTCTACAAAAAATATTATAAGAAAGAAAAATAAAATAGAATATTAATATATAAGTATTTAAAAGGGTAAATTACAAATTAGGTACTAGTGGTTAGGCTGAATTTCACATCACTGCCATATGGTTTAAAAAACTTCACTTTGGGTATCCCAGACATGGGCCATTTAGCAATTAGAGTACATGTGGTTTTGTTTCATGAATTTAAACGAAACGAAAAATGCTAGCCTGGTACTCACGTGACTCAGTGAAAAATCAAATTTTGGTCCACGAACTATGGGATAAGTTTCTTTTTGGTCCTAAAACTATTTTTTATTTCATTTTGATCCTCAAACATTCATATTTGTTCTGTTTTTGTCCCAAAAATGTTATTTCATATGGTTTATTATGTTATTTCTAATTTAAATAATTAAGATTAATCATTTCTCTCTCAAATATAGGAGTGATCACGAGTTAGGTCGGGCCAGACTTGAGACCCGACCCTGTTAGACTTAGGGCAGGCCATCGAGTCTCACCAAGCCAAACTGGGTTACTTTACTTTTTAAAAAAAAAAAAATCATATTTTTCATTTAACCTATTTATTTATTGGCCAAAGTGCGAATTTGACCCTGTAACTTTGCTCCAGGTGCCAAATGAGTCCTATATCTTTTTTTTGTCTTGAATTTGGTCCTGTATCTTTGCTCCGGGTCCCAAATGAGTCCTATATCTTTTTTTTTTGTCTCACTTTTGGTCCCATATGTTTTGAAAACCTCCCACTGTTAGTCCTCTGTCCATTTTAAATTACAGTTTAGTCCTGAAAACTTCAAGTCCCTTTCACTTTAGTCCCTGACCATGAAAATGAAAGTGAAAGAGCATCCCTGAAGATTCTCAAACCTTACATCTTGCTCCCTAATCCATGAATTCTTCATGAAATAGAATAGAAATGCAAAAACAACACACATTAAAGCAAATGGCACAAGGAAAAAAAACTAAAAACGCTGAAAATTTAAAACCCACCGGAAAATGCCCAAAACTCGTCGGAAAACGTACAGAAATCGTCGAGAAACTCAAGAGCTCATTCAAAAATCCCAATCCTCATTGAAATCTCACTCAAATGCTTTAAGAAAGAATTTTTGAAAATCCAAACTTTTGAGGAGGGAGGTGATTTTTGTTTAAATTTAATTATAATCTTAAATTATTTTTATTCTTACGTTTTGATCTTATTAATGTAAATATTATAGAAAAAAAAATGTCCTTAATGGAAAAATTCAAACTTTTAGAAGATAAAAACCAATTTTGTCTTTTTTTTAAACGAAAAAATGAATGGAAAATGTTTGAGGGACCAACTATACCAATTTTTGAAAAACTGATGGATCAATATGGAACGAAAAAAAACTGCGGGACCAATTTGGAACATTGAGCATAACTAAAGGACCAAAATAGGACTTTGGCCATGTTTTATTTATCCAGTCATGTGCCATGTGTTCAATTCAGAAAAAAAAATTGACACTTAGACAAAAAAATTGACACGTCAGCATTATCCGTCCACATAATTAACGGAGTCAAACTTTTAGAGTCTTTTAACTATATATATACACACACTCCTGGGGGCTTTAGAGCACGCAAATATACGAGTAAAATTTAACACTAAAAAAAATATGTGTGTAAAATTTAAAATAATTTAAAGTTTAAAATTATATTAAAGATTATAAAAAATTAAATTTTAATGGATATTTAATTACATAAAGTTAATATTCAATTAATTTTTTTGCCAATATATTTAGTTCATATTTAATTTTATATAAAATTATAATTACAATAAAAAATTAAAATTATAAGACATTATTTTTAATATTAATTTTAGGGTAAATTTCAATTTGGTACCCTGTGGTTAGGGGCGGTTCCCCTTTGGTACACTGAAAGAAAAATTTTTGCATTGTGGTACCCCGTGGTTTGCTCCGTTAGCGATTTGGTCCCCTAAGGTTTTTTTCTGTTAAGATTTAACGGCAAATGTACGTTAAAATGTCAAAAATCTCCCAACAAGTCTTCTCTTATGCGTTTAAGTCCTTTCCCTTTACTAAAAGGGATCAAAACATAAAGAATTAATTATAAAAGGGTCTTTAGAATTCTAATATTATAGATTTTTCTCCTTTTCATAAGATTTCTTTTGAATAGGTCCTGATTTAATTACACTTTAATCCCAAAAGTTTATGATCTTTATCAAAATAGTCCTTAGAACCTCAAAAGACAAATGAGCATCTATGATTTATCAAAAAATCCCTATATTCAACTACAATTTTCATTCAAGTACACTACAAACAAATCAAAACCCTCAAATTTTTCCAAAATCAAGCCCCACAAATCAAAAACCCTCTCAACAACAAAATCAACATCATCAACAACCAATTTCTTCATACCCTAAGGAATCAAAATTCAAAACTAAGGAATTCAATTTCTTCCTCAATTTTCCAAAATTTAGCATAATTGGTCCCTCGAAAGGAATTCAAAATTTTCCAAAAAACTTTCGAGGGACCAATTATGCTAAATTTTGGAAAATTGAGGAAGAAATTGAATTCCTTAGTTTTGAATTTTGATTCCTTAGGGTATGAAGAAATTGGTTGTTGATGATGTTGATTTTGTTGTTGAGAGGGTTTTTGATTTGTGGGGCTTGATTTTGGAAAAATTTGAGAGTTTTGATTTGTTTGTAGTGTACTTGAATGAAAATTGTAGTTGAATATAGGGATTTTTTGATAAATCATAGATGCTCATTTGTCTTTTGGAGAAAATTCTATAATATTAGAATTCTAAACACCCTTTTATAATTAATTCTTTATGTTTTGATCCATTTTAGTAAAGGGAAAGGACTTAAACGCATAAGAGAAGACTTGTTGGGAGATTTTTGACATTTTAACGTACATTTGCCGTTAAATCTTAACAGAAAAAAACCTCAGGGTACCAAATCGCTAACGGAGCAAACCACGGGGTACCACAATGCAAAAATTTTTCTTTCAGGGTACCAAAGGGGAACCACCCCTAACCACAGGGTACCAAATTGTAATTTACCCTTAATTTTAAGTGATAAAGAGGTAATGTTGCACATGTCATCAAAGAGAATATATAAAGGGTTCAGTACTAATAAGGCACTTTTTTTTTGGGTGACAGGCACCTTTAACTTTAGAAGAACACACAAAATAGATAAATAGTGTAAGCTAAAAGAGAAATGTATATATATATACATAGGTCCAAACATCAAGTGAACCTTAGGCATCTGACAAGCATAACCAAGAAGACAAAATAGTTGTGAATTGACCTCAGACTTATCATTAAGAGTAATAAATAAAGCATTCCATCAACATGAAGATTTTATAAAACCCATGATAAGGATTGGAAGCTTACTGCCATACGATTTATAAGCTTCTTAAACCACAAAGACCCACAAAATAACCGATAAATTTCGATGCTTATGTTACATCATTATTTAACCATGCCACAAGAAGCGGCACAAGGTCATTTTCTCCTGGGACAACAAAAGGGAGGATTCGCATTAAAAAAAAAGAAAAAAGAAGAATACCACCTTGGAAAGAAAGTATTTGTATCTTGATCTTCTCATAGCATTGTTAGTTTGTTACTCAGCAGCTCAAGGAGCAAATTAATGGCCATTGGCCAATATGAAAATTTGCAAAAAGCCAAGATCACTTAGACATATATACCACATCAAAAACTAGCTATACAGAACCACAAATCATGTACGAGAAGCCAAAATTCAGAACCAAAGATTTATCACAACATACTATATGCTACAAATCCAAAGAGCACAACCCACATTGAAGCATTCTTATGTAAGCAACATTCAGCATCAAATAGACTAAGGGCAAGACTTAGGTAAAGTTCTTTATATCTTTCTACAAGATTCCTTATTATATCATATAACAGAGGGGATAATGCAGTTTCCCTATATGCATGTCATCGAGAATTATCCCCATACCCCACAATGGATTACTTAATTAGCATCAAAAGTTACCAATCTAAGACGATGCAGTTGCTGGAGCCACAGGTGCAAGAGTAACATTGTTGAGTCGCTCTAAAACCAAAATTAGTGATTGAGTACCCAAATTACCTTCACCATGAGCCTTAAGCGACAAATAAAGCTGCTGAGCAAGAGCCAACCCAGGCAAAGCAATACCCATGTTCTGACACTCCTTCAAGCAAATTCCCAAGTCCTTCACAAAATGATTCACATAGAACCCTGGCGCGAAATCCCTCTTCAAGATTCTATGCCCATATAGATCCAAGGACCTTGATCCCGCCGCACCCGTCGATATTGCATCCAAGAACAAACCCACATCAAGTCCAGCCTTGTGAGCATAAACCATGCCCTCTACAAGTCCAACCATGGTGGAAGCAATCGTAATCTGATTAGCTAACTTAGCGAATTGCCCTTTCCCACTACTACCCATATAATTAACCTTCCCCAAAAGTGAAAACAATGGGCTCAATCGTTGAACCACAGACTGGTCTCCACCAGTGAAGATTGCTAGGGTTCCGTTCTTAGCGCCACGATCGCCGCCGGAGACAGGGGCGTCAATGGAGTAACAGCCTTTGGAAGCCGCGGCGGAAGCGATTTCAACGGCGAGTGAGGGTTCTGATGTAGTCATGTCCACGAGAATTCCGCCGGAGCTAAGTCCAGAGAGAGCGCCGGAATTAGGGTCCAGAAGTGTCGAACGCACATCGGAGGGATAGCCGACGATGGTGAAAACGACGTCGGATTGAGAAGCGACGGCGAGAGGGGAGTGAGCTAGCTGGGCACCCATATCGAGAAGTGGTTGGGCTTTAGAGAGAGTGCGATTGAAGACGGTGAGCTTGTAGCCAGCTCGGATGAGATGAGCGCACATGGACTGACCCATGACGCCGGTGCCGATCCATCCGACGCGGGTGTTCGATGGGCTTATTGGTTCGGCGGCGGCGGCGGCCATGAAGCGGCGGAGTTGGGTGGCGACGGCGACGGAGAGATTGGAAGTGTGGGATTGTGAGAGAGAGAAAGAATGCCTAGAATTGTGGTGAAGTGAACGTAGTAGAAGAGCGAGTGGCATTTTGTTTCGTTATCTTGTTTCTGAAGTCGACGGCAACTCTCCTCCTAATTTGTTTGTCGTTTTGATGACGTGGTACGTGGACCATTTTCTCTGTTAGACTATTATTCTTGCCTTATCATCAAACTGAAAAAAACGCAAACCAAAGTTGCCCTTCACATCTTTACCTAATAATATTTTTAATTATCTATTTTTTATCTCCAAAATTATACTTAATTAGTTAGTTAATCCTTAGAAAATTATAATTTTTGATTATTATGTCCCTGAGATGTCCATTTCACTAATAAAATTAATGGATCAAAGAAGAAACGACATTTATCAAAAGTAGAAAATTCCAAAAACATATCTCGAATTGAACATACCATAATAGTCTTCTAATTCTATAGTCAAGTATTTGTCATTATGTCAAAGATCTCTTCGTGGCCTAAAATTTGGGATCAGCTTCAGACTTTCAGTTATGCTCTCAATATTTTACACCGTTGTCAATTATACCTTAACTTCAATTTTTTTTGTCAAAGTCTTATTTTGGTCCCTCAGGTTTGCTCAAAGTCCTTCTTCACTCATCATCATCATCTTCATCACTACCAGCACCACCACCGTCAGCAGCAGAAGCACTAACATCGCCGCCGCCGAGCTTTTCCGACAAAGTTCGTCTTCTCTAGCAAACTTTTCGGCGAGATACATGACGACCTTGACGACTAGAAAAACTCCTAATGCAAGGTTTTTTAACATCTTGTGTTCAATGGAAGCCTGCATTTTGTGAATAAATGATCAAAATATGATTTTCGGCGATTGTGTAATTTTTTGGTGACTATGGAATTTTTTACATTTTTGGCAAAATGGAGGTCGTCATTGAACTCTAGGATATCAAAATACCTTAGATTATGAGTTTTCGTAGTCGTCTAAGTCGTCGTGTATCTCGTTGAAAAGTTTACTGGAGAAGACGAACCTCGCCCGAAAAGCTCGGCGGCGGCCGCGGTGGTGGTGGTGGTGCTTTTGTTGTTGACGGTGGTGGTGATGGTGGTGGTGGTGAAGATAATGATGAATGAAGGACTTTGAACTAAGAGACCAAAACGGAACTTTGAGCAAACTTGAGAGACCAAAATAGGACTTTGGCAAAAAAAAAAAAAATTAAGGTCATGGCATAATTGACAACAATATAAAGTGTTGGGCAAAACTGACACAAAATAAATATTGAAGATATAACCAAAGATAAATTTTTGCCTTATCATAATTATCTTGCCATTATCGTTTTCACGTATACAACACAAGTCATACATTGGGTGAAGAAGGTGAACAAGAGATTAATCTTAGTGGCAAGAATTTTGGTATAAGTTACTACTACTCTGCTTTTGTTCAGCAAATTAGCATCGCATACCAAAGCAATACCTAAAAATTCCTTCGGCAATGGCGTCTTCTGATCGAGAATCATCTTCATATAAACCCTTAAACATGTGTCCTTCTAGTCATTGACATGCAAAACCACTTCTCTTCCATGGTGAATCCCATCCTCTCCAATCTCTCCACTACAATCCGGCTCTGCCGACTCGCTTCCATCCCAATCATCTTCACTTCCGATTACGGCATGCTGGATGAGTGGTGGAACGGCGACCTCGTCTACGACGGCACGACGGCGGCGGAGCTCATTCCGACGTGTGTTGCGAGACGAGTGCGTGCGACGCTTTCTTAGATGCCACTGCTACCTTTGATTCAGAGCTTCATGGCTTTGCCTACTTGCTAGATTGTGAGAGGCTTCAACATGCACTCTCTGTGAAATAAACCCTTAAATCTGTTCTTTCAGTATTTCAGCCATCGTATCATGAAATAATTTGGGGATCGAGGTTTGTAAACATGTTTTTAAGTATTCTTTAGCTATGTGATTAGTACAATGTAATATGTGATACTCCTTGTGACGTGTAATCTGGAAATTTGTGTGGAAGTGGCGGAGATGGGTGACGACGGCGACGGAGAGATTGGATTTGCTTGGGCAGTCTTTTATCTGCAAATTTGTTTCATTATCTTGTTTCTGAAGTCGACGGCAACTCTCATATTTGAGAGGGCTTTAGCTGTTCATTTCGTTTTAATGAGATTAATTTTTACCTTCATTACAGGAATATGTACACAAAACAGCCATAAAGAGGACTCTACAAGCCACCATACTCCCAAACTGCTGCAACTCCTGAGAAGAGAGGGTGTGTTTCAATCATTAAGCATAAAAATGAGTGGTTGTGAATTAAAATGGGTGGGTGTGAAGATTTGAACAAAGCCTAATACTCTCCCAATTCTATGCTCTTTTGCACCTCAAAACAATGGGCGGGCGTGAAGATTTGAATATATTCTTTAAATTATTATTAATAAATGATATATTAAGCAATTAAAGAGTACCATATATGATATATGTGTTGAATATCACCAAGTCAGGTAACAATTTAGAGACTAACTAGTAGACGACTTGATGCTTGTTAATATTTGAAGAGTATTTTCATTATTTAAGGATTCAGTTGTGAAAGTGTATAAGTTTAACGAAAAAATAATTTTCTCTAAAATTTAATATAATTAAGGAGAAATTGAAATCTCCAATGATATTAAAACGATCGACCGATTCAACTGAATAATGAATCAGTGCTTAGCTTAAGAATCGAATATGTTCACAATCGGTGAAGAACTGCTATGAACCGGTCAGTTTGAAGCATAATCGATACATTGTTTTTTTTAAAAAAAAAATTATAGATGAACAACTAAATCTAAACATAGAAAAAAGAGATTTGGATGGAGATGAACAAATCTGAACAATATAAAAAGAATTATTGATGAACAAAACAAGATATAAATGAAAAAGAAGAGATTTATATGAACAAGAAATTCTGAAACTTGAACACAGAGTAGATGAAGAAGGATGAGCAGCGTACAAGAGAAGGATGAGCAGTAGATGAAGAAGGATGATCAGCGTACAACTGAAGAGCAAATTTGGAAAAAGAACAACTTCTGCGGCTCTGTTTTGCTTTGTGGTCTGAATAATGAATGTTGTTTTTAATTAATAGATGTTTATTTCTTTCTTGTGTTTTATTTCCTTCTTGTAATTTATTTTCTTCTTATAGTTTATTTTCTTCTTAGAGTTTTGCTTGGTTGTGGTTTATTTTCTTGTTAGTAATTTATTTCCTTTTTATTGTTTGGCCTGATTGTAGTTTATTTTCTTATTGGTGATGATGATTTATATTTTCTTTTTATTGTTTGGCCTAATTGTAGTTTATTTCCTTATTTTGTTTATTTGACTATTTTTATGTTATAATGGCTTTTTACGTATTTAATTATGACATGTTAAATTTAAATTTTATTATATTAGATTTTTTTTAAATTATGATTAATAATTTGTTATTTTATTTATTTATTATTTATTAATTAATTTATAAATAATCTGACTTCGGTTGAACTATTCAACTTTAAATCTCTATTTTAATCGATTGAATGGCCAATGGGGAATGTTGTAGAAGGAAGAAGAAACTGAATGACCCAAAAGAGTTAATTTTATTAATGAGGAAAAAAAACTTATATACGATGCCAGGCCTTTTTTTTTTCGGCTTGATAGCAAAGGGCCTTTTGGTTAAAAATGAAAAACGACTATTAACTAACCTGAACTTCCTAATACAAGAAATATTCAAATAAAACAAAGTCTAAAATAAAACTAAGGCTTTAGTGTATTTTTAATCCCCTAACTTTTGCAAAGGTTTCAATTTGGTCCTTTAACATTTTTTTTGCAATTTTGGTCCCCTAACTTTTGAAAACGTTTCAATTTGATCCTCTAACTTTTTTTGTTACAATTTCAGTCCCCTAACTTTTGAAAACGTCTCACCGTTGGTCCCAAGTGCACTTTTCCCATCTATTATCTATTGTTAGTGTTGAGCTGACAGACTGAGTTAGCTGATGATGTGGCAAATATAGGTGAAGTGGATTAAAAAAAGACCATTATGAGGAGACGTTTTCATGACTTGAAAGTGCACTTGGGACTAATGGTGAGACGTTTTCAAAAGTTAGGAGACCAAATTGAGACGTTTTCAAAAGTTAAAGGACCAAAATTGTAACAAAAAAGTTAGGAGATCAAATTGAGACTTTTGCGAAAGTTAGGGGACCAAAAGTGTACTTAAGCCTAAAACTAATAAAACTTTACACACTACAGAACAAAAAACTGATGCAGCTATGTACAGATTTCTTCAGAAAATATCCATGCTTCCAGAATTATCATACTCTGCTTTTCTTTACCAAAGCAAAACCTAAAAATTCCTTCGGCAATGGCGTCTTCTCTTCGAAAATCATCTTCATACAACAAATACGAAATCAGAAAGAGAAATCCAGACCCTAAATCATGTGTCCTCCTAGTCATCGACATGCAAAACCACTTCTCTTCCATGGCCAATCCCATCCTCCCCAATCTCTCCACTACAATCCGCCTCTGCCGACTCGCCTCCATCCCTGTCATCTTCACGCGCCACTGCCACAAGTCACCTTCCGATTACGGCATGCTCGATGAGTGGTGGAACGGCGACCTCATCTTGGACGGCACGCCGGCGGCGGAGCTCATTCCGACGCTCGATCGGAGGCCCGACGACATCGTCGTCGAGAAGTACACGTACAGCGCGTTCAGGAACACAGGGCTAGAGGAGAAGCTGAAGGAGATGGGAGTGAAGGAAGTAATAGTGACAGGCGTCATGACGAACCTGTGCTGCGAGACGAGTGCGCGTGACGCTTTCTTGAGAGGATTTAGAGTATTCTTCTCTGCGGATGCCACTGCTACGTCTGATTCAGAGCTTCACGACGCCACATTGAAGAATTTGGCTTATGGCTTTGCCTACTTGCTAGATTGTCAGAGGCTTCAACATGCCCTCTCTGCGAAATAAACCCTAAATCTGTTCTCATGAAATAATTTGGGGATTGAGGTTTGTAAACATCTTTTAATTAGTATTAGTATAAACTATAATGTAATGTGAGTGATACTCCTTCTGACGTGTAATCTATATAATCTATATGCTTTTTCTAGTTTCTAATCCTGGAATTTCATTTGAAAATTATTGAAATTAAGAATTAATTGATGCCGGCAAAAACATCAGGTATAAGTTTAGAAAGTCTGTGTGTGGGTGTGAGTATCTAACAATGGATGAAACCAGAGGCGAGAAAAGTGTAGGGATGATTAATCTATATTCTAAGCGATCATAACGGTTAAGCGTCAAATAATTATGAGTTAATTAATTAAAAAATTAGAGATAATACGCGGTCAAATGGGCCTAAGCCCGTGATCCTTCTAATAAATTACGCGCGCTCTCACATTGGCCTCGTTTGTCTCTCACCCTCGTCCTTTCTCTCTCGTTTTCTTTCTCTTTCCCGCTTCTGTTTCTCAATACTGTTCTTGCGATCAGAGAGAGGAAGAGAGAGAGGCAGATAGATAGGAAACCAACGTAGAGGCTCCTCAGTGCCTGAGATTCAACGATTCTTTGTATTCCGTCTCGGCATTTGTATTTCCAGGCACTGTTTCCGTAGATACATTTGTTTATTTTTTTTTGTATAGATTCATTTCTGATACAGAGAGAAAATGGAGGTCTTCTTGGAGTCTCTCGATCTGCTCTTCCTCTCTCTAACCAAAGCGTTTACTACTCCATTCGCCGTCTTCGTTTACATCCAGGTTTCGTTTTCTATCTTTCATTCTTTCGTTTCTTGCTGGTTTGGATTATATGTATACATAAAGCATGGGGTTACATTTTATATTTTTCATTAAGACCAAAAGTTCTGCGTTTGGCTGGAATTTAGATTAACTGGTGTCTTCGGGGTTAATTATGGTATTTTTCCTAGCCTATGAATGTGATGAATCGTGAATCTTGGGAACAATGAGAGCTTTTACTATTTTCGTTTTACCTAGAGTTCTGATTGATTTCGGCTATAGTCTTTGAAATTTAAGAAGCACCCTTTTTCTACCTACAAAGAAAAAAAAAGGCACCGTTCTTAAAGTTTGGCTTAATATGGTGCGAACGATCATTCAGCTTTATATGAAGAGGTGATTATAAGTCGATTCAACATTTACAACAACCCTTTCTGCTCCCAAGGGACATGCTTTCATTTGTTGCAAAATATCTCAAAATGTTCATCCAGAATGTGAGGACACATCAAGGTCGACCAGTGAATTTGCATGCTTATTGAATAAAATGGCACTAATAAAGTTGGTAGTTCGACCTTAATATCTGAAAACAGACTCTCTATTATACCCAAAGACCTCAACAATTTGGTGATTGATCACTTATTCACTTAGCTTTCAAAGTTTCGATTGATCATCTACATAAGTTGCAGTGGGACATTTTTCTGAATTCAAAGCTAATATTCATGATATTGTGACAATTTTGCAGGGATGTGTAGTTTGTTTACTCCTTGCTTTTGGGTGGGCTCTTGCGGCTTATGTCAGGTACTCAGCCATGTTAAATAGGGAAACGAGCTTATTATCTTGTGAACGAAATTTTTTACAGGTTTTTCTTATTTACTTCGCAGGAATAGAGAGATAAAAAAAATCACGGATAGTATGTGGAATGGCAACAGCTTTGCTTTCCTCTATCAGAATATCAATGAACTTGAGCACTCAAATCAGGTCAACCTACCAAGAGTAACTGTAATTATGCCACTAAAAGGGTTTGGAGAACACAATTTGCATAATTGGAGAAGTCAGGTAACCACCTTTGACACATTGTCACCTGAACATCTTTTGATGATGCTATTCTTTCTGAAAATGCTGTATGTTCGGTTCTTCTTTGACCATGGGATGAAATTCATATCTGACTTAACAGTTATACGTGCTTATGTTTTTTTTTCAGAAATTTCAGAATAGTTGACTATAGATATAACTAGTTTTTAATTTTTATTGGGATTTAAGTTGTATGATTTCTTGGAGTTGTGCGTATATTATTAAATTGGGCATTTATTTCACTTGAGTTTTATTCTGTTTGTCAGTATTGTCGTACCATTGAGCTTTTTATTTGGGCTGCTTCTTTTAATAGATTAATTTTGTTCCTTCTGTTCTTTTACATATTCAGATAACATCTCTCTATGGTGGCCCTCTGGAATTCCTTTTTGTGGTTGAAAGTACAGAGGATCCTGCTTACCATGCTGTACAACGACTAATTTCAGAATATGAGGTATAAATAAGTCCACTGAATATTTTAAAAGCGATTTTACCTTTCACATAAATTTTTGTAAATTTTACTCTTATTTTCTGCAATTTGAAATATAAACTTTCTGTAAGAATTTCATCCCCAAAACCATCCTAGAAGCAGTGAAAATTCCACGAGGCTAGATTCTAGGCTTTTTGGTCTGCTTGCTTGGTTTTAGCTTTCTTCTGGTTCCTGTTGATACCCTTTTATGTATCTTACCAACTTTGATGTTTTATTGATGCATGCAGGATCATGTTGATGCTAAGATTATTGTAGCTAAATTGAGTACAACTTGTAGTCAAAAGATTCACAATCAATTGGTATGTACATTTTTACATATATTTTGATAGTCTTTTCAAATGCACATTAGGCCCATTCTGTATTGGAAACTTGGTCTTTTCTTCCGCATATTTAATTGGAGTCAGTATGTATTTCTAAATCTACATGGAAAATTTGACTCATTTTAACTATTTCAATGGCAAGTTGTAGGAGACCATCTCCTCCATGTTACACTTGTTTTCTTGTTAGGAATGAAGGAGTCACTTGCTGGTACAATAAGGAAAAACTAATGAACCTAGCTGCCCATTTACAGGCAGCAGATGAATTAACAGTAGTCTACACTTAACATACTGAAAAAAACCTTAAGCCCAAAAGTCTACATTGAAATCCCTAAATCTTGAAATTGAACCCTAATTGAAGATCTCTATTTAAGAGGCGTCTACATCACTTAATCACCCGCTTTTACTCATTGCTATGGAAATGTTGGGGGCATTTTTATTTATGCTGATTTTTTCTATTGTCTCTCCAGAATAATTTTACCAATTACTTTAGTAATGGACATTGTTATCACCTGGGCAGGTTGGAGTGGAGAACATGCACAAAGAGAGCAAGTATGTATTGTTTTTGGATGACGATGTCAGACTACATCCTGGATCAATTGGAGCACTCACTAAAGAGATGGAAAAAAACCCTGAGGTATATAACTTTTTATTTCTCGTTCATTTCTGGTTTGTTTCACAGGAATATTAATGGTTGCATTGGACCTGCCTGTATTAACTACTTAAATGTTTTATTGCTTGGCAGATTTTCATTCAAACTGGATATCCTCTCGATTTGCCCTCTGGAAGTCTAGGGAGTTATTGCATATATGAATACCATATGGTACAGAACTGCCTCTGTTTTTGTATCTCCAATCATTTTTGCACATGTGTTTTCATAATATTGAGTGTTTTATAGATGTCATTTCTTTTCAACCTGTTGATAGTTTATTCAGCTGATTCATTATAAATGAAACTCCACTAATTGAATATTGCTGCATTCTCGGAAATTATTTGATACCTCATTTTTATGCTAATAGTTGACCTTTATGATTGTAACATGTCAGTGATGGGCCTGACGGCTTTTCATGGGGCTTTGATGATTTATTATGTTCTTGTTTAACTCATCTTTTTCTTTTTTCTTTAAACAGCCTTGTTCAATGGGCTTTGCCACAGGAGGAAAAACCTTTTTTCTGTGGGGAGGGTGCATGATGGCAAGTGGCTTCTACCTTGTATTTTCTTTGTGGTACATCATAAAAAGGAAAGTAGATTCTAACTATATAGACGTCTGCAGATGCATGCTGATGACTTTAGGCAAGACCGTTACGGTGTAGTCTCAGGACTTCGAGATGGTGGATATTCTGATGATATGACTCTTGCAGCTATAGCCGGTAAATCTTTGATGCTCCTTTAATAGAAGTTTTCTTTTAATCATTGTTCCTTCAATATTGGCAAGATATAGAATATAAAAAGAGTTAGAAATGTGAGAAGCTAAACAACTTTCTACTAATACTTTTTTTATTTGAAAATAAAATAAAAAGAACTACTTAAATAAAACTGTTTAAGTATTTTTATAATTTTGTTTTATATTTCTAAAATTTAAAATAACATTAACACGCATTTTGTGTATACGAGACTTACTAGTTATATTATATCTTTCAGGGGCTCACAAAAGGCTCATCACTTCTCCTCCAGTTGCTGTCTTTCCTCATCCCCTTGCAAGTGATCTTACTTTTGGAAGGTTTGTGACATTTATCATCCAACAGTGAGCTATGTCTTTTAATTCAATGTTTGAGTTTTTTTTTTATTTTTTTAAAAAAACATGTTCAGGTACTGGAATTACTTGAGGAAACAAACATTTGTTTTGGAGTCATATATCAACAATGTTAACCGGATAATGAACCGTGCATTATTCGCAATTCACTGCTATCTGTCATGGGCATTTGTAGCACCATACGTTATGGCAACAATTCAAGTTGTAGGAGCACTAAGATTTTATTTTAAGGGGTACTCATCTGAGGAAATGACCTATGGTAATCATTCTACTTTTCCTTGTATATGTATATATTTGATTTCTTTCGTAATAAGTTGACCTGCAGTAGTGAGAGCATTGTCTTCCCCTTAGTTGTAAGTATTGATATTTATATATTTATGATGGACGAAAAAAGCTTCTGAAAATGAGAACAGATAAATTTTCTTAATGAATTTCACATTTTCATTTCTTGAATCTTGATTTGTCTTTGCCCAGGTTTGTTGCTGGTGAGCTTCTTAACTTTGTGTACTTTCATTGAACTCTTTTCAATGGGGAACTTGACAAGGATAGAAGTACATCTGTGCAACATCTTGTCCCCAGAGGCACCCCATCTTTCTCTTGCTTCCTATAATTGGTCTCTTGTAAGTGTTTCTCAAATAGTTTTCTCCATATATGGATCGATTTGAGTGATGTTTATCTTAGATGCTCTATGCCTTAGTCATTTCTGCTTTAGCTTTGACTCATGCCAATGCTGTAGGATTTAATTGTGATGATAGAAATTCAAGCTTAACAGTGACATAGTTTGTTAGCAGTTAGTCATTAATACTTCACGAAAATAAAACAAAATGGTACAATAAATATATTATTTCAGACTGAGCGATGTTTGCTAGAAGCACTGGTAATTGAAGATATGAATTAGTTAAGTACTTGGGAAACATGATGTCAATATATAGGATCAAGTCTATACCGATGGATATGAAATAACTTACTGTGAAAATTATATATCGATTTCTATTGAGCAGGTGTTCATTGCAATGCTGGTGGATAACTTCCTATATCCTATATCTGCCATACGATCTTTCTTTTCCCAATCAATCAATTGGTCTGGTATTCGGTACTACCTGAAAGATGGCAAAATAAACAAGGTAAATTGGTGAAGTCTTTCTCTAAATATCAGCAAAACGCTATTTAAATTTCAGTAATGCCGCAGATGCAGATTGCATGCTACTGTATGTAACAGATGAAGCATGTTGAAAGACTTGCAGTAACTAATTACTACGAATGACGAGCAGAATGTTGGAATCGTGTGATTTGCATTTTATAACAAATGTATGATTTATGCACTTTTGCATAACCAAAGTGATTTTGTATGTTGTGCAGATTGAAAGAGCTCAAAGAAGCAAGGATATGACTCCTGTTTACACAGACTTAGGAGGAAAACATTTATACGGAAAGAAAGGGTTAGCTCCCAGGCTCTCATTCCTCGGTACATTGTCGAGAAGTTTGGCGCATTGGCGTCAACCCAAGAAATTTGATATATAGGAAAAGGGTTCATTGGGTAAACAAATTCAGTCTCTCCTCGCTAGTCTCTCTATGCTCAAGTTTTTGATGGCCGATTGGCGGCTTGCCTGAACCGACCCGACCCGGGTCGGGAAAGAGGATGTTGGCAGATCATTGGTCTCTTTCTTACTATGGTGCATCCAAAGAGGATCCATCGATTGATTTTTTAAGGCTGTTGGGATTCTTGGCTTCCTTTTTTGGTTACCCATTTCAACCCACATGATTCTTCAGCCCCAAGCAATTTTTTTTCATTGGTAGCTGATTCTGTAATTGTAACAATTCAGTTCTGTAACCTATCCAGTTATCATCAATGGCCGAGTTGGTGCCATAGTTCAGAATTGCACCTTTGTATCTATCCCTCCCCACATAGAACAATTACGGGCATTTTGTAACAGCTGTAGGCACTTAGGAGACGGACAATGGTTTAGAAAATTTATAATAAAAACCTTACTTTCTTGCATTCATCTGGAGTACCTTGTGAAGATCATCATAGTTCATCTCAAAGATTTTAGATAACTAAATGTTTGCAACGTCTTGAAAGGAAGAGTCTGTCGGTAATTATTAAAGGCGGAAAAAAAACATCCAAAATCTTGACATTGCATTAAATTTGGGCTGGTTAAAATAATACTTCCAATTAAACTCATCAAGTATCCAAACAAGGAGGTAGGTCCTCAATTAGTCTCCAATGAAATTAAATCAATAGACACGAAATACTAAATTGTGGGGTAAAGATTATCAAATCATGCATCTCTAACATGTTAAGCCACTGACTTAGCTAATGCTCCAAATCTCCAATATAGAAGTCTTCAATCATGTCAAAGACTCGAGTTGCATGTTGTGGCCTGCCACGTGAAAATAAGGAGTCATCCAAGGGAATAGTAGGCTTATGAACTTTATAGCTAAGTAGAATATATTCAATTAGAAAGCCAACGATAATCAGGCAGTGAATTTAAGAAATGAGGGAGGCACACAATGAATATGATTCATGCTTTAATACAGCAGTAACATCGATATATAATAAAGTGTTCTAATTTGAGCTATCTATCATTACCATCTTTTATCTATATCTTAAGAAACTCCTAGATTGTCTGGTAGAAAATAAAATTAATTGCAGCACAGTGAGCATAAAATAGCAAACCTAAGATGGATGGTAGAGGGAATGACAAAATTATGAAGTAATTATCTGAGACGAGGAGGATGATATTACAGCTGCGTCTCATACATTTTGTAAGGAAGACTTCTAGTTGAAGACGCATGTTATTTATTTTCCGTTTGGTAAAAAGATTAGAATCTAAACCTCCTGCTAAGCACCCACAACTTTCATCAATAGATCACACCTAGTAGCTTAATATGTGTTATATATTACCAAAGGAGAAAAAATGTATTTCCTATGGCCAGATATAACCTTGATCAAATTCTTTGAAGATTTACTCTATTCTATATGCAGAAAGAAAAGACTTTAGACTTCCAGAATATTTGGCCTGCTCGTGCTTTGTAGATAGGACTCGAACTCTTCATCATGCATATCAAAAATCTGGTCGTGGCAATGCTTTTTATGTCTATGGGAAATGGCAGCATAAGAAGATAAGATGTAAATATCCATATAACTTGAAGTAAAACCTTTCTTGGCTAACCCTAACCAGTAAATGTTCAAGTGTAACAACACCATTCTTCAGTTCATTTATAATTCAGTTATATATCAATAAGGGCCTAAGAAGAGTTAGTTGGAAGAATTCATCCAAGGTTTAAGAAAATGGATAGAGATAAAATGAAAAGTATGGTTTTTACTTGCCAACCAAAAGGTCAAAAGAAGAATCTCAAAGCAAACAAATGCATACCCATAAAACCCTTCAGTTGAATCATCTCCTGCATGTGCTAAAATGGCATCACCACCAGGATGTTCCTCTACGTATGAGGTAACATCATAAACCTACAGTAAGATAAAACCCAAATAAATGTAAATTATGAACTAATTATGGAAGTACAAATGGAAGAATATTCAACAAGCATAGAATGTAGCCTTAAGATTGACTGTTAAATAGAATAATTAATTTGGAGATGCTTCTTGGTTATTAACCAAAAATTTCACGTATGTCAGGCTCAGGCACATTTTTAGGATTAGAGCTGCTTGCTGTTTCAAATTTCAAGTTTATAAAAGTGCATAAAGCTGCAATATAAGACCATACCCTGTTCTTGATGATTATCCAGCAATCCGTTCTCTTGTTATGCAATGAGACTTCATCTTTGCTGTAGGTTTTTGATGCCTAAGAGCAAAAATAGAGCATAAGATACTCCAAAACCATTAATTAAACATTTAGTTAAACTTAAATTTGAAACTGACATTTTTGGGCTTTGGAACTAGTATAACACTACTTTTACAGTTTTACCCAAAAGTTCTAAATCTTATCAAGACATTCATAATGAGTTACAGCCCAACTAAACTATTTCACTATTATGCCAATTATTGGAAAAATGCTTACGATATATCTGTTCCCACACCCTTAAAATAACTTCAAATTGTAAAAATAAAAGGAAAAAGAATGATACTTTTTCATCTAGCCAAGCTGATTCTATCTTTCCATTCAAGCAAATGGTAGAGTGAAAAGACGGTAGTGTTAATTGAGAAAGCCTTCAAGGCAGAGGCATCCCAAAGTCATTATCTAGCTACTTGACAACCCTGAAGTACTAACGGTAAGATTTTTGATTCCTCATAAAACGAAGTGAAGTGCTGATTCAAAGGAATTCATGATGCATTACTTGCATACCCTGTCATTGGATATCCATTTATACAGTGGCAGGAACTACCAATTACTTGGGACCAAAGAAGAAACAGTGCCCAACTCAAATAAATTAGACGCCTTGGGTAAATTTATCAAGTCATATCGTTTATATCAGTCCATTTCTTTTCAAGACTGGACTAAGCACTGAATCTTAAGAAGGTTACAACTCGCTCAAGAATAGTAGCAAGACAGTCAACTCTTCAAATAGTTTTTCCGCCAGGATCTAGAATATGTTTAAACAGAGCCATAGGCTTCCACTCTTCTTCAGTTACTATGGCTTTTTGGATAAACCAGTGACATAGAGGAAATTAAAAAAAAAAAAATTCAACAAGCACAAAGCTCATAATCTCCAGCTACAACAAATACCTTATTATCGTTTAACTTGGACTGAACTTTCGCCGCAGGCCCTGTGGATGCAAAAGAAACCAAACAGCGATATGGGTACAAATACTAAAATGCCAAAACCGTTGACAGAAAATTCATCGCGTACCAGATTTGCGGTGTCGCGGAGCCAAAATGAAAACACCAAGCAAGACGCCCATAACCAATGCCACAGCAACTATCGCCACCATATTTTAACAAATCTAGAGCGATCAGTATTCAATCAAACCTGAAACAACAAAAGAAGAGCATGAGTCGGAAATGCAGGATAAAGGTAACATCGATTCGTCGAAACAATCAGCGAGAGAGTAAGCTCACAGTAAAGTCGTGGAAGACGAAGGAGATGCAAGTGAGAGTGAAGGGTGAAGGACATAGTAAGCAAAACAGGTGAAGCAATTGAAGAAGAAGAAGAAGAAGAAGAAGACAGAGATGGCTATTGGCAACGAGCCAACGACACATGTGACTGTTTCGTGAGTGTGATGTGCCAATAATGGGCCTGGCACGCATGAGTCTCATTATAAATGGGCTTGTTATTTAATATGGTTCGGCTCACATAGATATGTGGATGGACCCCAAAAACAAATAATTTGTGGTCATGGAATAACACAAGTACTTAAAATTATCTAATTTGTAATATATGATCATAATAAAAGAAATGAAAAAGTTTCAAATTGGTTACTTGTGTATGTGGTAGGTTTAAAATTTGTTTTAGATTGGTCCTATATGTTTATATCATGTTTCAAATTGTTTCAAAAAATACTTAATGTGGTCATATTTTTCTAATTTTAAGCTCTAATGCGACGAATTTATAATTACAAATTTCTTTTTATGAGTACTTTAAGACTATCAACAAAGGGGGTCAAATCGATTCCCAAAAGTGGGTAATTCGTTTCACGGTCAAACAAGTGAAATTAATCATATCTCTGTCGTTTGAAGTCCGAATGCGACGAATTTGAAGCTATATATTAACTCTTGAAGAGTTCTTTCTTTACCCAGTTAAGATCGCTAATAAATAAGGTCAAATCGTGTCTCAAAAGTATTTTGGAGACCTATTTGAAACATCATAAAAAAACATAAAGGACCAATCTGAAACAAATGAAAAATAAAAAGATCAATTTTAAACCCACCGCATACACAAAGGACCCATTTGAGACTTTGGCCTATATGAAAACAATAATGTATAATATTGTATATAAATATTGTTAGTACTACAAATAAATAAATAAAATGTTACTTAGTTGTCCAACATGAGAAGTAAAGCACTCTTCCCAAACAGAAAAATAAGAGCACTTTGCATCATCGAGGAATATTATAGAGAGAAAGAAAAGAATCAGAACTCGATACTGCAAAATCTTCCGCTTCACAACAAATAAATAACAATCCATTAGGAAGGAAAAGAAAGAGGTCTGCACAAATTCCGGCGCTGTAAGAATTTTAAACTCTCAGATTCCAACCAAAAAAGAAAAAGAAAGAAAACTGTCGGAAAACATTATGCTCTCCAGATAGATTATGATTCAAAATATGTACATGAATCAATCAGAAAAGAAGCAATAAAAGTACCCAAAAAGTCTTGGTTTCACACTAACATATTGTCATTGTAGGGTGCTTATTATGTCCTTTAACTATTCTTTTTTAACAAAAAGTTTAAAAAGTTAACCACATTTGATTTGTTTGGTGGTCAACCTTATTAGATTGTTTAAGTAAGTGTTGAAGGTTTAAATTCTGTTTTATGTATATAATAATTAATTAATCCATAACAGAATTTTAAATGGAACACAGATGTGTAGGAGATTAGTCATTAATTTTTCGGACTGAGAATATATTAGATAACGAAAAATTTAAAAAATTTAAGTGAGTTGAACTATGACTTTATCATCAAAACATGTCTTAAGGCTCTATAAACGATTTCATTTTCCATAGCCTATCAATAAAATTGTTACCAAAATCAAACTTAAAACATGTTTTAAGATTCTGTAAATGTTTATAGCGATATATCAAAACTGTTACCAGAATCAAATTTATAACATTGTGTATTATGGGTAGGCTACTTACAAATTAACCTTTGTTGGCATGCCCTTTTAACTATTTACACATTCTTCAACAAGTTCTTTCATTTCCACCGAAAACCGACAGTCACATCAGTAACAGAATAAAGGCAAAGGAATAAAAAGAATCAATCCATAGCAGAAACAGAAACAGAAACACCCTCTCTCTCTTTCTCTCTCCTTAAAACCCCATCATTTTCATTTTCCTTTCCTCCATTGATTTTCCCAGAAACCAAACACCCCCACAACACAAACCCATCCATCCATCATCATGGGTTGCTGCTTCCGTAGCTCCAATCATAATCAAAACTCTCCACCTCCCATGGAATCCTCTGTTCCATACTACTACGAAACAGAGCTACCACCATCCAGAAACAACAACCTTCGACAAGAAATCCTATTCCAAATCCCACAATGCGATGTTCATCTCATGGATGACGGAGAAGCCATTAAACTTTGCTCAGGCTCATACTTCACCATCGTCAAAATCTTCGACGACAACGTGTGTCTAGCCACAATCGTCAAAGTAGGAGACGATGTTCAGTGGCCTCTGACGAAAGACGAGCCTGTCGTGAAGCTAACGCCTCTCAAGTATTTGTTCTCGCTGGCAGTGAAAGATGGCGAGCCTCTTAGCTATGGCGTGACGTTCTCGGAACAGAGCCTTGGGATTTTGGGGTCGTTGGATTCGTTGTTGAAGGAGAATTGTTGTTTTAGTGGGTTGAAATCGAAAAAGAATGATCTTGATTGGAAGGAGTTTGCGCCCAGGGTTGATGATTATAATCATTTCTTGGCTAAGGCTATTGCTGGAGGGACTGGTCACATTGTTAAGGGTATCTTCATGTGTAGCAACGCCTATACAAACCAGGTTTGCTTTTCTTTCTTTCTTCTCCTAAATTTACTGCATTTTGTTTTTGTTCTGTTTTGGAGTGAACATATAATTTTGTTGTTGGATTTACATGTCTTAGTTTGGGTAAAAATCTCATTTTGGTCCTTGAGATACAAGTTGAATTTCGTTTTGGTCATCAAATTTTTTCTTGCTCTATTTTGATCCTCAAATTTCCTCACTTGTTAAATTATTAGTCTATAACGTATTTCTGTCTAGTTTGTGTTGTTATCTTTGAGCTTACACCTTGACGAGTCTTATGTCCTTATAAGTGAGTGGACAAGTTGAAATAGAGTGAGTGAAATCTTATTTATTAGAAAGAAATTAACCATATTTATTTACAAATTGTGATTAACTTAACTCATTTATTAGGACAAATATAAAAGAGAAATTGTCATATCAGTTGTCCAGGACAAATAACGACATAAATAGAGGAAATCATATTTTGGACTAATGGTAGATGGGAACAAATGAAAAAGTTTGAGTACCAAAAGAGAAAAAAAAATTGAGAGCCAAAATGGACTAAATACTATAATTTGAGGACCAAAATGAGTTTTGACCTTTTAGTTTCTAAAACTTACCAAGTTAATACATTCACATCCTTTTGGAAGTAAATATATAATTTGTTTTTTAAAAAATGCATAGTTGATATATAATTTAGTCTTGGAAAGACTATTTGACAACCTTGAACCTATAAAGTTAACACATGTTAGTCTCCTTTCCCATTCTGATAATTCCATTGTTCGGTAAAATCAAACTTAAAAAGCCTTATTTGTGTTGAGGGATTTGGAAAGATCGATTTATCTTCTAAAAAGCTTATTTTCATTAGATGGAGAAGATAGGTAGGACGGATGGATTAAATGCGTATTAATTTCAAGTAAACAGAACTTTTCATTACTAAAATAGTAGTTTAATTTGTGTATATTTTAGGACTGAATTGTATGTGATAAATCCAAATTTATGTAGAAGACTTGTCAAATGAGTGCCTGCAAAACAATATAAAATTAGGCTCCTCATATATTCCAACAGTCAAGTTAGTCTGAGAGAGAATAGGGATAATCAAGAGCTGAAAGAGTGAGTATCAAAATAGAACTTGTGAGCCTTTTATATAGAGAAGGCTTAAGTAGAATGTTCAAGAAAATTTAATGAAGATAAGTGCTTATTGTTTTTAGATAGTTATCGAAACATAAGGTGATGCTTACAGATTGCTCAATTGGTTGTTAGTGAATGTTGACGAAATCTAGCTAATGTGAAGTGGTTGTTGAGATATGGTCAAATCATGATTTATCATTATTTTTACTGTTTGTCTTGTTTTACTTCAGATTCATAAACCTAGGGATATATAGAGAATTATCAGTATATCAGTAAATGCAAAAAAAACACTAACAATGTTGAGTAGAAAAGAAAACTAGATGTAAGTTCTTACTTTTTCATATAATTAACTTGAGAGGGGGGAAATGGAACCCAAATGCAATATTTCAGTTTCATGAAGTTAAGAACCTTAGATATGTAAAACCAAGTTTGACATTGCCTTAGCAATATAACTACATGAAAAATAAATGAAGAACATTCTACAGTTTGATGTTACCATCCTTTGGAAAGTATATCATTACACTTTGATCTAAACCTTCTTGGGAAAAAGCAGATCCAAAAAGGAGGAGAAACAATTCTGAAAAGTGGTGTTGATGAGAAAAATGGCGCGATGGACAGACAAAATGGGAGGAGCGACGCTGCAAAGAGGAATGAAATCAACAAAAACCTTAATCGGTATATCCAAAATTTGTCACTTGATACACAAACACACTTATAATATACCTTACATGAACATGTGTATTACATGTAAATGAATGCCTATGTTGGTGTTTGCAAATTAGGGTGAGGAATCTTTCAAGAATGACAGAAAAGTTGAGCAAATCATTGCTTAATGGAGTTGGAATTGTTAGTGGATCAGTGATGGGTCCTGTGGTGAATTCTAAACCTGGGAAGGCATTTCTGAGGATGCTTCCTGGTGAAGTATTACTGGCTTCACTTGATGCAGTTAGTAAGTTAATCTCCATACAAAACCAAGTTTCAAGATTTGGAAAAATTAATTACCATTTGTCCTTATAATATTATATAGGAATGATCTCAATATGTAAACATTCTGATTTCTGATTCTGTGTTGCAAATATCTCATTATTCTTTTACTGTCACAGACAAGGTTCTTGATGCTGCTGAAGCAGCTGAAAAACAAACGCTTTCTGCTACCTCCCAAGCTGCCACCAGAATGGTCTCTAACAGGTAAAACCATGAAATTAGTTGCTTCAAGTGTATATATATATATATATATATAAAACATCAAGCTCATAATGTGAGTAATGTTCTCCTTAATAGTATATTAAGGTCTTTTCAAGATTTTCTTGCCCTGAACAACTTAGTTGGGAAAAATTATTCCCTTGAAATCTCTTCTAAAAAAGTTATTATATCTTAGAAAAATCTATAGAAAGCTAGATAGTTTTAGCATTCAATTTGTGGCTATTAGATCTTCCTTTTCCATCTTAAGATTTGTGCTTGCACAAGCACAAATCTCAAGATGAAAAAGACAAATCTAATGGTCATAAATTGAGTTTTTAAAGCTATCCCACTTTCAATAGCACAACCCTTATATCTTTAACCAAGAAAAACTTACACCAGACACATGTTTATCTAGCGTAGGAAAGGGAGAAAAGTTTATTTTTCTTTTTTCTTTTTATTTTTTAAAAAAAGTCTTGTCTGAATTAGACATGGAATAGTTTTTCTTGAAGTATTTTCAAGGGAATAACTTTTCTCATCCAAGTTATTTGGTCAAAAAATCTCTTTCCAAAGCTGTAATCTAGTGCTAAAAAAAGTATTTTAAACAGTGATTTGAAAGGAAAAGTTTTGAATAAAAAAGAAAAAAAGAGTTGGTGTATAACAATATTAATATTATTGTGGCATGTTTGGTGAACAGGTTTGGGGAAAATGCAGGGGAGGCTACTGGGCATGTGCTTGCAACTGCAGGGCATGCTGCTAATACTGCTTGGAATGTATTTAAGATAAGAAAAGCCATTAATCCAGCTTCTTCAGTAAAGACTGGAGTATTGAAAAATGCTGCCAAAACTGCATTAAGATAATAGGTATCCAGAACTCACTCTTGTTGCTTCTTATTTCACAAAGCAGAAGGCACATTGACAATCTGGTGAATTAGTAACTCTATTATTATTCACTAATTTCTGATGTTTTCCAAGAGTAATGGGACGTTCTACATATCTATATGCGCTGTTTTTAGAAGATGCAACTTACACTTGAAAGATCTTTGTTAATTATAATTATTAGTGCTGTAAAGATCTTTGAAATATATGTTGTTATCCTATGATATCATGTATAAATGGGAATTGGGAATGAGTTATTTCTCTACTTCATATATCATAGAATTGAGAATTTAAATTCATTAATACTTTAATTAGTACCAACTTACACTTTATCCTGAATATTTTTTTCTTTTGGAAAATAAGTTTTCTATCAAGTACTTTTCAGTTGTTATTGGAATTTCTGAATCATTTCTGTTAAATAACTTTAAATTAAGATGAATAGAATGATTAATACATTTTAAATTTGTTCAAATTTTATTTGTTTGAAAAAGAATGATTCAAAAGTTTTATGTATTATTTCAACTTTTTTTTAATCAAGTGTTACTCAAGAAATTCATGTCAACAAAAGTATTATACACCATTTTGTCATAAAATGCCAAACAAATTAATTTAAAATAACTTACAACAAATGAATATTTTTGATTAATTTACTCGAAAGTTATCTTTATTTTACTCTAAGTTTAGTTTATCACAATTCACAAAGTTTTAAAAAAAAATGCAAAAAGAATCTTGAATTTTATTTCAAAATGCATATTATTCTGACTTTTCCCTCAATATAATTTTAAAAGACCAAAAAAAATACAAGATTAAATTCTGATAAATATTCCTTGAATTTTTTTCCAATATATTTAGCAAGATTAGTGTTGATATTTTTTTAGTTTACAAAATTATATTCTCATATCTAAATTTTGAACACAAAATAAAAATCAATTCAAATGCTTGTAGCTTATAAGTAGTCAAACAATCCATAGCCGAATTTAATCCATAGAAAATTCAGAATAAATTATTATTAATATATAAATTATTTTTATAAAATAATAAAATCATTAAATTATTGTTTTTATTGTTATGCAAAAATTTTGCTTTCAGTTGTATAATGCTACTTGTACTTTTTTTTTTTTGTCTAAATGCTACTTGTACTTAGTGGTTGGTGCTATATGGGCTAAATGTTGGGTTTGGTGGCCCATAGAGATGAACCGAAAATTCAGAATCGATGCTACTGCGTTTTTTTTGGTACTACATCATAAACTAACACGTTCTGACCCCAAAAAAAAGAGTCATAAACCAATGCGGGGGTCCTTAAGAAAACAATAAATCTGGACAAAAAAAAAAAAAAGAAAACAATAATCAATTATTAAGTTTTCAAAAGATTTTTTCTGACTTATATAATTAACAAACTAAAATAATCCAATGGATTATCTTACGGACTGTTTGGCATCACCACCATCCTAATCTCATCTCATTCAATCTTAATCTCATCATCTCATTTTTTCTTACAATTACTAATCTATCCCTACTTATACACCTATAATTACATATACTTTAATACAAATATAAAAAAAAGAACTAAACAAAACAGTAATGGTCGGGGTTTCCTGAATGGTTGGAAATCCGGGAGGAAGGGCGAGCGTCGAATCCTGTGCGGATTGAGTCACTGAGCCTCCCAGAGTCTGATAATCGGCTGGGTTTGATGTCATTGTTCTTCTCTGGTTCAGATGAACATCCAGGTTAGAAAAGACATATAGAGAATAGAGTCATGTGTATTTTGCAAGAGTTCATCATATTTAGAAAAGAAAACAAAACATAAACCGAAAAATTATAAATAACAAATAAAATAGGACTTTGTATGAAAGTCCCCATAGTCGGCGCCAGTGATGAACTCGTTCTGGCCGAGGGTCATTACCTGGATCAGATGAGGCAACTCTGAACACACAGGGTGGCCTTGCGATTCACCTTCGATGCTTAAGTTAGTAAGGGTTATGAGCTCAATAACGTCAATTGACTGAGTAGAGAGCGTACCTTTTTTCCAGTGTGAAGGGTCAACCTTTTATATTGGCTGAGGGCAATTTGTTGCGATCTTGCCATAAATGTCTGGATGCTTGATTGTGATCCTTGGCTCCCACGTAATTTCATTTTCTGTGAAAGGTGCCTTGATGGCCAAGGCATTATCTAGGGGAAGGATCTCCGATTGATCTGTCTTGATTGACAGCGGATCTTGAGCGTTCTTGATTGGTTCCTGATTGATTCAGGGAATGTTTCCTTATTTAGTGGTGCGTGGACGCCCATATCTCTCGTGACTGTGGGCGTCCTCGCCTTAGCGAGATATAGGGCGTTCACGCCCATGAGACCCATCTGGTGGGTTTGTGGCCTACTGGATCAAGGACATGTTCTGTCATTTGGGCCTCCTAATGATTGAGCTACACAACATCACAGCCACAGGCACATTACACTATTCAAACACCCTAACTTCATCCCTCACAACCCTAACTTCAGTTCCTCCCAAAAACGCAAAGCCACAAATTTCACCGGTTCTCTTAGAAGCCTTAACACAAACACCTTCCCTGCACTCGTCCCCTTGAAAATCGACCACTCCCTTTTCTTCACCGTCAGCCTCGGAATCAACACTTGCAAAACCTGCAACAATGGAAGCCGAGTCGTCGCTGATTTCAACAATGTCACTTTCGTGATGCCCAAGATCTTGCTTCTCCAGGCGCATTTCTTCAACATAAAAGGGGTTTTCACCGATGATTTCCCTGGAAATCCACTGGTGGTTTTTAATTTCACCGGGAATTCGACGGTGGCGAATTTCGCGACGACGAGAGGGATGAGGGTTTATAGGCTTAAGTATAACGAGACGGTTCAATTGGTGTTGCAGGATACGGGATTGATTACGCCTGAGAATCACCCGATTCATCTTCATGGGTTTAATTTCTTCGTGATTGGGAGGGGAATTGGGAATTTTGACTCTAAGAAGGATCCGATGATGATGTTGATTTTGTTGTTGAGGGTTTTTGATTTGTGGGGCTTGATTTTGGAAAAATTTGGGGGTTTTGATTTGTTTATAGTGTACTTGAATGAAAATTTCAGCTTCTGAGGATTTTTTTGATAAATCATAGATGTTCATTTGTCTTTTGAGGTTTTAAGGACTATTTTGATAAAGATTATAAACATTTGGGATTAAAGTGCAATTATATCAGGACTTATTCAAAAGAAATCTTATGAAAATGAGAAAATTCTGTAATATTAGAATTCTAAAGACCCTTTTTAATTATTTTCTACTCAACAGTAAAATTACATAATGTACCCTTTAGTTTCTGTTTTCTTTATATTTTGATCCCTTTTAGTAAAGGGAAATGACTTAAACGCATAAGAGAAGACTTTTTGGGAGGTTTTTGACATTTTAATGTGGTCACAATCACATTTGTCATTAAATCCTAATGGAAATAAAGCACAGGGGACCAATTTGCTAACGGAGCAAACCACGGGGCACTAAACTACAAAAACATTTTCTTTTAGGGTACCAAAGTGGAACCGCCCCTAACTACAGGGTACCAAACTGCAATTTACCCTAAATTTTATAATATTATGGCACTAATTGATATCCTTAATTATATATATGTATATATAAGCTATATGCTTTGTCTTTGTGTGGCCCTCGAATAAGTGAACCATCCTAGTCATGCTTTAATTTTATTGGGCCATGATCTTATTGATCGCACACATTTTTCACAATTAATTATGTATAAATTAAACCTTCCTTTTCAATTAATATATATGATCGATGCAGTGAACAATTTAAAATGGCGAAAGAAAATTAACTACCAGTTACAGATACTGTTAAAGTACTATAGGAACCATGCATGCATTTTCTTTTTTTCAAAATTATATTCAATTCTCTTAATATTTTTTTTTGGTAAACAATTCTCTTAATATTTAGATACATCATACATGCATGTAATTAAAGTTAAATTTTGTAAGGATTTTACTGCAAAAAGGTCCATTGTTGTTACACTCTGACCACTAACATGTTTCTTTCTCTCTCATTTCAAATAAAAAGAAAAAACATTTTGTACCTCGTACAATAGCCATCTAAACAATGATGTTTTTTTTTCAAGCAAACACCCATTTCCTAATTAACAAAATAGAGTCATTTTAATTTTACAACATACTACAAATATTAACTGTATATATATGGGGCCTTTAATTTGCATTTGATAATATTAAACAATTTTAATCACACAATTAAATCTAATCTCAAATTTGGCCTCGTTTTGTCTATAGAATAATTAGTTGTTTAACCGGCCCACTATTGAAAATGGCATGCCTTAGCTAATTAATTAATTAGATTGAAACCCCTTTTAAAATATATAGTACGTACGAATGGAGCACATGTTTCATATGGACATGAACAAATTAAATGAATGGCATGCACACTAAATACATTAAGTAAATTTATAAGTGGACCAACTTTTTATGATTAAGGGACCAAAATCACGAAGAAGCATATAGAATATATATATATATATATATATGAGTAAGCATAAACTGAAAATACGAGGCTTTTTAGGAGTGGGAAATTATTGTATATATTTATTAATATTATTTTAGGTAAAACATCATCATTGTCATTAAATGATATATAATACACTTTACACTATTTTCTTTTGCTAAAGCAAACCTAGCTAATTAACATAAACACCTATACATAGAAAAGGCCATTCATAAATAGAGCTATCTTTGATGAAGCCGAAATTGCCGGGAAGTACTAGCTCTCCTAGGCTTTTATTATATATTAGTGATCAACTAACTTATGAATATATATCCCTTAATTTCTTTTAAAAAAAAAAGTCGAGAATCGAATATCGATCTGCACTGCACGTGCAAAATAAAAAACAAAAATAATAACTTAAAAAGGTCGACCAGCAGAACAAAGAAAACAGGGGAATCCGGAAATGAGAACTGTGTTAAGTTCAATTGATGATAAGATTGATAGTGGCCTGCACCAATTAATTAGCTAAGGCATGCCATTTTCAATAGTAGGCCGGTTAAACAACTAATTATTCTATAGACAAAACGAGCAGGTCATTTAATTGTGTGATTAAAATTGTTTTAAAACATCCGAGTGGCCTGCACCAAACTGAAACAGAAAAGGCAAAAACAGATAAATCATAAAAGACATTTCGAAGCAACTTCCTACATGTAACAGTCATGAGAATAGCCTTCTCCTGCGAGACGTGTTTACGTGTATGAATTGTCTCGTTCCCTAGCCTCCAAATTGCATCCATGCCCAAAAGCACCATAAGCCAAACGACGGCTGAATGCTCCTGAATTTGATAATGACTATAGTCCGGAATTTGTTGAATGTTTTCAAATAAAAATAAAATATGAAAATGAAAACCCGAAAAAAACAGTGAGTGATATAAAGAAAAAAGAGTACATTTTGAACTTGATTATATTTAATGAAGCATTTGATTCTTGTATATGTTGTGTAAATTATATAGTACGAAAAACTGTATATATATAGCTATCACATGCATCAACGCATACAAAAAATTATATATAGGCCTAAGTGCAATTTTGGTCCCTTAACTTTCGCAAAGGTCTCAATTTGGTCCCATAACTTTTTTTGTTGCAATTTTGGTCCCCTAACTTTCGCAAAGGTCTCAATTTGGTCCCCTAACTTTTTTTGTTGCTACTTTGGTCCCCTAACTTTCGCAAAGGTCTCAATTTGGTCCCATAACTTTTTTTGTTGCAATTTTGGTCCCCTAACTTTTGAAAGCGTCTCACTGTTGGTCCCAAGTGCACTTTTTCCTTTCATTATCTGCCGTTAGTGTCGATCTAGCAGGCTGAGTTGGCTAATGACGTGACAAATATGGGTTAAGTGGATTAAAAAATGACCATTATGCGGAGACGTTTTCATGACTTGAAAGTTCACTTGGGACCAATAGTGAGACGTTTTCAAGAGTTAGGGGACCAAAATTGCAACAAAAAAAGTTAGGGGACCAAATTGGGACCTTTGCGAAAGTTAGGGGACCATATTGAGACCTTTGTGAAAGTTAGGGGACCAAAATTGCAACAAAAAAAGTTAGGGGACCAAATTAAGACCTTTGTGAAAGTTAGGAGACCAAAATTGCAACAAAAAAAGTTAGGGGACCAAATTGAGACCTTTGCGAAAGTTAGGGGACCAAAATTGCACTTAAGCCTTATATATATATATATATATATAATCTAATTCATTAAAGAAGTTAATGTTACCTTGGATATATACTAAATATAGATATTTCCCTTGACAAGTATTCAAATATATATATATATCTTACATCAGTGGGAGAAAACATCAACATTTTCTGATAGTAAATATAAATATGTATGATTTTTTACTGTCAAACAATTTATTTATCTTTCTGTTTACGTTCTTATGTATAAAAGAAAATTATAAATAAAACTTGCATGTTGTTGGAATAATATAGTAATAATAAAATAAATAAAATAGATGATTATGAAAAAGAATTATTGTTATATCCAGCCATGTGGTATGACACATGCATAAACTAAAACATTTTATTATCATCAAATAATATTATTTTATTTTTTAAGCTAACATAATATAAGGCCATAATATATATACACAAATATATATAATCATGCATGATATCATCGTATATATATATATCAAATATTGTCAAGTAGATATGTTGATCCATTTCCTCATATAATGTTGGTCATATCCTAAGTATCAACTTTATACATATTTTAATAATATAAGACAAATTTTAGTTCTTCACGCGTATGACCAATATAAAATGGGTTATTGGTCTGACTAATTAAAATATATTTATGAAAGAGTTTCACGGAGACAAAATCTACCAAAATCTGAGGAATATATTGAAAAATTAATTTTTTTTGTCTAATTGAAAAAGTAAAATTGACCACTCAAACGATGTCCTAGATTTATTAGATTGTGTTAATAACTGATGAATCATTGTGAAGGAGATACTAAATATATATTCACGTACCTGATGGGCGATTACATAAAATCCCCAGAAGAGATAGAGTATTTTCTTTGGAATATTTGAGGATCCAATGAACTACAGAAAAGTCCAGATTTCATGTCATTATTACTTGACTGATGTATATGCGATCCAATGGGTCCTTGTTAATTCTTCAACTTTTCTTATTTTTAAGAGAGGAGCCAAAATGTTAAAAATGACAGGTGATGCCGTGATCGATGCATGTGAGTTTCAATGTTATTTATTAGGAAAGATCAATTAATTAATAATCATCGAAATTCTAATTATATGATGAGGACAAGTCCAATGGGGCATAACCGCATAAACCACACTCCCATAATATATATAGATACGTTAATAATGTAGCTAGGGTTTTCTTGCTAATTAATTATAATGGAAAATTTGATTTGATGATGACTTGTCTAGCTAGCTATATAGGTAGATAATCCAAAACTTACAGCTCAAATGGTGATATGCTATCTGGGCATGAAAATTTTTGGTCTGGCAGCTGGTGACTAGAAAGTAAAGACCTATTATATAATGTGTGTGAGAGACAGGGGATATATAGGAATATGCTTTATGAGTTTATATATATATATATAAATATATATATATATATATATAAGCCAAAACTTCATTTTGATTCCTAATATTTATCTTAAAATTATATATATTGGGTTCCTAATGCTTTTTTTTTTTATTTCACTTTAATCCTTAATATTTCATTATTTCTCAAAAAATTTGTTTTGGTCTTTAATAAGTTCTATGATTGGTCTATAACTGTTGAATGTAATCATGTTTATCTCGTTTCAAGTTTAAATAGAACGAAATAAAAGCTATATATATGTTACTCTTGATGAGTTCTTTCACTACCTAGTTGGGACAATTGGCAACAAGGTCAAATCAAAGAAATCGAGCTCAAAAAGTGGATCACTCATTTCATAAAATCGGCCATTCTCTTTTATTTCAAGTAAGAATACGACAAAATTGAAATTACGGATTACCCTTGACGAATTTTTTCTCAACCTAATTTGAGCCATCAACAAATGAAGTCAACTATAATATTCTAAAAGTTAGTTTGGTCAAAACACCAATATTAATACCAACTTTTGTGAACTATTAATTTAACCTCTTTGCGCACATACAACCCTAATTGTGCACAGAAAAAACTCATCAAGAGTAACTTATAGTTTTAATTTTGTCGTATTCGAACTAAAAGCGAGAGATATTACCAACTTATCGAAACGAGTGGCTTTTTTTCGACCATAATAATTTTATATTCAATTTGACCTCATTTGCTAACGACCCTAATTGGATAAAGAAAAAACTCTTCAAGAATAACTCTTAGCTTTGATTTTCTCGCTTTTGAACTTGAAACGTACAAGAGAAATATGACCAAACCAAAACAATTTTTGGAAAAACATTAAGGACCAAAACAAAATAAAAAAAAGTATTAGAGATCAAAACAAAATCTAGAATAATATTAGAGACCAAAATGAAGTTTCAGCCATATATATTTACTAGTTGCTTTGCGTGCCCTAACGGGCACGCAAATATGTATATAAAATAAATAAGGGACTAAATTGTTAACTTAGTAGAGAAAGAGAGACCAAATAGTAAATTTTCTCTTATTTTTAATTTCATAGACTATAGTTTTAAACATGGACGACCAAAAAGGAGTGGAGCCATATAATATAAGATGTGTACTTCTCGTAAACATGTACGCTCTTTCCGGCTTAATTCTTCTTATTTCATCTAAACTACATACAATGATAGGGATAATATTATATATTATTTTTTTGAACAGGGGGTTAATGTTATATTAATAATATATATAATCACAAATGCCACTAGTTAGGGATGGCAATTTATATCCTAAGTTAGGATATCCGTCCGAATACCGGATATCAGATACAAATACGGATAGTGAAAATTAAATTTTTTTCGGATATTGGACGGATACGGATATTGCCCTCGGATATCCTATATCCGTCCGAAATAAACGGATATTTAGGGTATCCAATATCCGATATCCTATTACTTATTTAATTTTTATATTTTACTTTTAATTTAACATTTTATATATAAATATTTAAATTTAATTAATTATATTCATATAT
>QANZ01019395.1:360179-378519 GCA_003254925.1 Chamaecrista fasciculata
TATATTTTTTAAAGAATCATATTTTAGTTATTTATATTTAATTTTTTATTTTAAAAAATAAATTTAAAATGTAAATAAATAATAATTTCATTTAATTATATTAGTTGGCGGATAATGGATATCGGGTACTCGATATATCCGATTTATAAAATAGGATATCCTATCCTATATCCATATTTTTTCGGATATTTCGGATATCCGTTGGATACCGGATATCGGATAGGGTGCGGATATGGATATTAATTTATCGGATACGGATAGGGTACGGATATTGGATATGATAAACAGATACGAATACGGATAGTGGCAAAACCACCGGATATCCATCCGTTGCCATCCCTACCACTAGTTGTAGTTGTAGTTGATTTCAAATGTGAGACAGAGAAAAGCGTCCAAATATTTAAATTAACTAATTAAGAGGGGCGCCGACTTAATTGTGGCACATACAGGCTAATTAGGTTGACTTATAAGAACTAATTAGTAATTATTCCTTTTTTTTTTTGCCAGAATTAGTAATTATTCCTTAATTATGTATCTGTTAGTAATAAAATAGATTTGTAAATACAATTTTTCTTTTTTTCTTAAAAAAAAATGTTTCTTGTAATATGAGAACACTTCTCGTGCATGTCTCTTGTTTTTTTCAGACCATTGATGCTACTCTTGCCTTCATTATTATTTGTGATATATATATTCTTATATTATATGGCTCCACCCCTTTGTGGTCGTCCTTTTTTCTCTATAATGTTGGAATTTATTCTTTTTAGGCCAAAATCTCACTTAGGTCCATAATATTTATTATCAATTTCATTTTGATCCCTAATATTTGCGTGCCCGTTAGGGCACGCAAAGCCCCTAGTATATAATATTCATGTGATGAATATGCTATTTTTTTAATTAAAATGTCTAAGTTATATGTCAAACTCTAACATTAGATTTATTGCAATAATCTTTGTCTTCATATATAACTAAAAATAACGAAATAGCTTAAAATAAGAAAAAAACACGGTTATATGGAAAAGTTTAATAAGTTAATTAATTCTTTCACAAAAAAAAAGTTAATTAATTGGCATAAGTATATATACTATAGTAAATGAATTTTATACTTTTATTGAATTATAGTGTACATCAAAAGTAAAGAAATGGACAATATTTAGAAAAAAAATTAACTCCTATCAGTTAATTAATTAATTTATATAACTATATCAATATATAGAAGCAATTTGTTGTATAATTAAATATACAATACAAAATTAACATTGAGATGAAGCCACAAAGTGTTATAAAAGCAGTTATATATATAAGGCCACAAGTTTATTTTAGTCCCTAATGTTTATCCTAAATTCTGTTTTGATCCATAATATTTTTTTGTTCTGTTTTGGTCGACCTTAATATTTTCTAGAAGTTTTGTTTTGGTCCTTATATTGAATGTGGTTATATCTATCTTGTTTTAAATCCCGATGTAATGAAATTGGAGCTACAAATTACATTTGATGAGTTCTTTCTTTATCCAATTGGGGTCGTTAGCAAAGAAGATTATCAAGTCTCAAAGTAACCACTCATTTAATGAAGTTGGTCATCTATATCTCTCTCACTTCAAATTCGAATGTGATAAAACCAGAGTTACGAGTTACTCTTAACGAGTTCGTTCTCTATTGAGTTGAGATTGTTGACAAACGATGTCAAATAGTACTCCAAAAGTTGATATTGATGTTTTGACCAAACTTACTTTCAAAGTATTATTTGACCTCATTTGTCAACAACGACCCAACTAGATAGAGAAAGTGATCGTCAAGAGTAACTTGTAGTTTCAATTTCATTGCATTTGAACTTAAGAAGAGAGATATATGACTAAATTCATGAAATAAGTTATCCATTTTCAAGCTCGATTTGACCTTATTTGACCTTAACTCGTAGCTCTAATTTCATCGTATTAATATTCGAACTTGAAATGAGAGAGATATAACTATATTCAATAGTTAGGAACCAATTATAAAACTTACTAAGGACCAAAACGAAATTATGGTTAACATTAATTAAGGACCAAAATAGAGTTTTGGCCTGTATAAAAAGAATTGATTAGAGGTTTATTTAGATCTCATCAATTCCTATGTTCTACCCAAAAAATAATACTTAGATTCATAAAATATACGTCTGCCTCTCTGAAAATGGATCTACAACGACCAGTTTTTGACCCCACATTTATTGTAATTCCAAGTCCCCCATATTAATCAATTGACATCAATTAATGTTAATTTCCGATGGAGGGGAAGAAGTAACAGTAAATCTAGAGTTGGAGAGTGATTACTGATTAAGAAGAAGTTGAGAATAAAAGGACAATGGGCAAAATAAAGCAACCCTCACATCAATAAAGTAAATAAAAAAAAAAAGTTAGGAGCAAGTACTATAATTAATGCCAAATTGGATCTCTGTGTCATGATCATCTTTCTCTCCAAAACTGGACAAATTAAATGGGTTATTATCTCAGATCTCATGCCATTCAAAGAAACAACCAATTAAACACCTCAGCCCAAAAACATCTTTAACAACCCCACAATAATCCCCTCAAATAAAAAACTTATTACACATAATTAATTTGTGCCAATTCATATATAAAATTAATTAAATTAATTAAATATCCCACACTCACACTCACCTCGATCACATATATATGCATGTTCACACTATACTCATATATATATATATAAGCATCTATCAAGCAGCCTCAACTTTTCCTTTCATCATTCCTCTCTCTCTCTCTCTCTCTCTCTCTGAAATTGCTTTCCTTAATTCTTCCAAACATATTTTGGCAATTATGAGTTCTTCCTCATCAGAAGAAAAAGAGAAGAAAGCATCAAAGGGAGATCAGAAAAGGAAAGATGAATTAAGAGGGTCGTCTAATATAGTTGTAATTTTCAGATATGCTGATTGGATTGATGTGTTGCTAATGTTGTTGGGTGGTTTGGGAGCAATAGGAGACGGCATGTCCACAAACGTCTTGCTTGTGTTTGCTAGCCGAATCATGAACAGTTTGGGATATGGTCACAATCAACAACACTCAAATACTAGTGCAAAATTTTTCATGTCTGAGGTTGAAAAGGTATATATATTACGAATAATTCTATACATATAAATTGACTCCATCTCATGGATACATATATATATTTAGTTACTTCAGATCACCTTTTTTAATTAATTTTTCCTTATATATATATATTCTCTTTCTATACATCTCTTTCTAACTCTAGCTCTAATTAATTAAGATCTGTTATTAATTTTTCTTCTTTGCTTTATTGTGTACAGTGCAGTTTATATTTTGTGTACTTGGGATTAGCAGTCATGGTGTTGGCCTTCATGGGTAAATCCAAATTAAAGCTGCTTTAATTTGTTCTCTTTCCTACTGTTTTTTTCTTAATATCTATAAACTACTACGTACTAAAGTTCCAAAAGTTTTAGCATATCTAGATATATGTCTATATATAGAGAGAGATAGAATATATTAGCTAGCTAGTTATAGCATCTAACTGCACCAGGCATGATTTCCACTAAGGGGGCATCGATCCTCACTTTCTCTTTTTTGATGATCAATTAGGTCATTTATATATGTTGTGTATATGAAACCCTAAAATCTCCACTTTCTCATGAAATGAGAAAAAAAAGGGGACTAATTATTTAATTAACGAAATTTTCTCACGATTTCATTTTGAACCAAATACATATAATATAAGTCAAAATGAATTAAGTAGTATAATCAATTAATTGAATCTTGAATTTATATATATACAGAAGGGTATTGCTGGAGCAAAACAAGCGAGAGACAGGTGTTAAGAATTCGGTACAAGTATTTAGAAGCTGTGCTGAGACAAGAAGTGGGGTTCTTCACTTCTCAAGAATCAACCACTTCAGACATCATTAATAGCATCTCAAAGGACACTTCTCTCATCCAAGAACTCCTAAGTGAAAAGGTACACTTCTCTCATCTAACAATCTTATTCGAAATATTATCAGATATTAAATATGGACATATCTCTCTCATAAGATATTATCAGATATTATCGATTATTGATTAATTTTAACTTGTGGATCATCATGATCATTATATCATTGATTCAGGTGCCTCTATTCTTGATGCATTCATCCTCGTTCATCTCAGGGATTGCATTCTCCACATACTTCTCATGGAGGCTAGCAATAGCAGCCTACCCAACAGTGCTTCTTCTGATAATCCCAGGAATGTTGTATGGGAAATACCTAATTTTGTTGTCAAAGAAGTCCCAGAAAGAGTATGGGAAGGCAAATGCAATAGTAGAACAAGCCCTAAGTTCCATAAAGACAGTGTATTCATTCACAGCGGAGAAGAGAATGATGGAGAGATATTCAATGATATTGGAGACAACTTCAAGGCTTGGAATCAAACAAGGCATAGCAAAGGGTTTGGCTGTGGGAAGCACAGGATTGTCTTTTGCAATTTGGGCTTTTATGGCTTGGTATGGAAGTCGCTTGGTCATGTACAAAGGTGAAAGTGGTGGAAGGGTATATGCAGCTTCAATTTCCTTCATCATGAGTGGACTGTACGTATATTTTATTAATTAATAGTGATCTTATATAGAATTAAGCCTAATCAATCTATTTTGGTTATGATCATATATCAATTACTGTAGTTTTAGTAACGCATAATATATATTAGCTAGCTAGCTAGTAATTAGTTATTGAAAGTGTGAGGGGTGTGTAATTAGCTGATTCTATCTTCCACTTATTTTTCATGAGTTTTTATTTGGCTAGCTCTTAATTAATTTCTATCACTAATTAATTAAGATATATATATATATATATATATATTAGTGTAATTAAGAAAAACTCAGCTATAAATATAAAATGGTTGATTTGCTGGTTGACATAATAATTTACTTAATTGATCACTAGAGCTTTTGATGAGTGAGTAGAATTTTGAAATGGTTATTAATCTAATTAACTAAAACTGCTCACAATCAATATATATCACTTTAATTTGTTTTTAGCATATACCTTGCTAGTATTTATTAATTATTAGGCTAGCTATTTCAACAGTATTATGATTCGGTAGTAATTTTTTTTTTTACAATTTATTTATCATCATTTTAATTATTACTTTTTTTTAAAGAAAAAATCTTGAGACATTATTATAGTATGATTAGAAAGCTTTATAGAGAAATTCAACAATATTCTCCAAGGGAAGAAAGAGTAGAGAAGATTTATATATAGTACTGTCCCATTGTGCATCATATCGAATCAAGAGAGAATTGAAGCTCCCACATACTTATTAATGATGTATATCTTTGAGAACCACCAACATGTTTTTGGTAGTCTCCACTCTCCAGTACAAAAGTCATAACTAGTGTCTTTGAAGTTAAAGAAAGTAGGCTGAAAATAATGTGTGGCATCTAACTTTACTTGGGATAATGCTCACAAAAGTGTCTCTTAAAGCTTTCTCATGATTAGCAGTGCCACTGAACTTTAAAAGAAAAGGTTGCTATATACATATAAACACTACAAAGATAATTAATGTGAGGATCTGTCTTTTCAAAAAACAAATTGAGAAAAAGTGTTGAGTATAAAGTTAGACTAGTTTACAGAGAGCTTAACCTCTTAAGAAGTCGAGTGGTCTCGTATCCTTTTATGTTGCACTTTTGATCCTATATCTTTTGGTTAGGTTGCATATTTGATCCCATATCTTTGGGTTAGATGCAGAATCAATTTCATATCTTTGGGTCAGGTGAGACCTGAAAGTAGAATCTTTTACAAATATATGGGACCAATTCTACAACTTGACCATGACGCTAAAAGTGCAACAAAAAAGATACAGGACTAAATTGAGACCTGAGAAAAAAATCGATATGGGATCAAAAGGGAACTTCAACCTTTTGAAAAATGTGTAGGACCAATGGTAATTTGAGTTTCAAAAAATGCATCTTCTCTCTATAAACATGGTTCCTAAACAATCTTATATACTTTAAAGGATCAAATAATCACATAATAATTTGGTTCTAAGTATATAATCATTGACTGCTTTGTGGTTGTCTCTAGTCCTTAATTAAGTATAAAAAATAAGTTACAGTGATCTTTGATTTGCTCTGACAATTTTCTTTATCTTCAATAATAGCACCATGCATATATAGTCCTCTATATATATTATCCATATATACAAATTAAGGTTCTTCCAAAAGTTGATAATGCATTAGTTGTTTGACATTAATCTTCTTTTAAAACTTGAGGTAGAGGGACTAATAGATAGTAATCCTCAAGAGTGTTTTAATCATTTTCTCGCTTCTACAGTATTTTGAAGTTAAGCTATATACAATATACAGACGAATTCTTTGACCCAAAAGAAAGAAAAATGACATATATAATATGGTGGTAGTGATCAAATTAAAACTAGTCCTATCAATATATTATTAGTTAATTATAAATTCATAATAGTTGAGTTATGCTCTAAAAAAAAAGATGGTTGGTTGTCTGATATCAATTATCTCTCATTCTTAAAAGTATAATTGAGACTGATATATTAATAAGGTATTTATTCTTTTATATCATGATGATCAATAATGAAATGTAATTGTAATATTATTGCAGATCCCTTGGAGTGGCACTTCCTGATCTGAAGTACTTCACAGAATCATCTGTTGCTGCTTCAAGAATATTTGAGATGATTGACAGAATACCAACAATAGATAGTGAAGACACAAAAGGAGAAATATTAGAGTGCATGAGTGGCACACTGGAATTTCAAAATGTCCAATTCACATACCCTTCTCGTCCAGATTCAATTGTTCTTAAGGATTTCAACCTCAAAGTCGAAGCCGGGAAAACCGTGGCTCTTGTCGGTGCAAGTGGCAGTGGAAAGTCCACTGCAATAGCACTAGTGCAAAGATTTTATGATGCAGATGAAGGTGTTGTGTGGGTTGATGGTGTAGACATAAGAAATTTACAATTGAAATGGGTGAGAGGGAAAATGGGACTTGTGAGTCAAGAACCTGCATTATTTGGGACTTCTGTGAAAGAGAATATCATGTTTGGGAAGCCTGATGCTACAATGGATGAAGTTGTTGCTGCAGCCACGGCTGCAAATGCTCATAACTTCATAAGGCAGCTTCCTCAAGGTTATGAAACTAAGGTGAGAGCAGTAACTTAAGGGTTCTGATCTATTCTACTAGTAATAATGAACAAGTTTATATATATATATATGGCTAAAATACAAAAAAACTCCCCTTAATTTTATTCAGTGTGCAAAAAGCCACCATGAACTTTGAAAAGTGATGTGAGAGCCCTGAACTTTTGATTTTCTTCAAATAACCCCTTTTGTTAAGATTTAAATTCAAAAGAATCAATTTTCTTTGCAATTTTATGATTGTGGTTGTATTTTACATTGATTCAACGTTCAAATTAATTATTGTTGTAATTAACAGTATCTAATAAAAGAATGAAACTTTAAACAAAAGGGGTTATTATTTTCATAATGCAAAATCAAAAGTTCATGGAGTCTTTCGTCATTTTTCAGTGTTTACACTGAATAAAGTTTAGAAAGGTTTTGTGCATTTTACCATATATGTATATTTATATATGATAGTTGCTAATTGACCTTGTTCAATGTGATAAACTAGATTGGAGAAAGAGGGGCACTTCTATCAGGTGGTCAAAAGCAGAGAATAGCCATTGCAAGAGCCATTATAAGGAATCCTGTGATTCTCCTACTTGATGAAGCAACTAGTGCTCTTGATTCTGAATCAGAATTACTAGTTCAGAATGCCCTTGATCAGGCCTCCATGGGAAGGACCACATTGGTATGTATGTACACAAGTTAAAATGAATCACAATTCACAATTATGAAGCATGCTGCTATATATTCAATAAACCATAACTAGCATGTTTAGTTATACAAATAATCTAACATTTACTCATCATGCATAAATGGCCAGGTTGTTTCTCACAAGCTATCAACCATTCGAAACGCGGACCTCATAGCGGTTGTCAGTGGTGGCTGCATCATTGAAACAGGTACTCACAATGAACTCATGAACAGCCCAAATGGCCACTATGCAAAACTAGCAAATTTACAAAGGCAATTGAGATGTGAGGAGCAAGAACAAAATCCAGAAATAGGTGTTTCTTCTGTGACAAGAAGTAGTGGGGGTAGACCAAGTACTGCTAAATCTAGTCCTGCCTTCTTTTTAAAATCACCACTTCCTGATAAAACTATTCTGTCGTTTGAGTCTTATCCTCCGCCTTCTTTATCAAGGCTTCTTTCTCTGAATGCTCCTGAGTGGAAACAAGGTCTGATTGGAAGTCTCTCAGCTATAGCCTTTGGCTCCATTCAGCCCATATATGCTTTAACCATTGGGGGTATGATTTCTGCATTTTTTGTTCAAAGTCATGAGGAAATGAGTCATCGGATCCGAACCTACTGCCTTATTTTCTCTTCGTTGACCCTTGCTTCTTTAGTTCTCAATCTCTTCCAACACTACAATTTTGCTTATATGGGAGAGAAACTAACAAAGAGGGTCAGGATAAGAATGCTAGAGAAGATCTTGACCTTTGAAACTGCTTGGTTTGATGAGGAACAGAACTCCAGTGGAGCCTTATGCTCAAGGCTGAGCAATGAGGCTTCCATGGTCAAATCACTCGTCGCAGACCGAGTCTCCTTAATCGTTCAAACCACTTCTGCCGTCACGATTGCAATGATCATTGGGCTTGTTGTAGCTTGGAAGCTTGCTCTTGTCATGATAGCAGTGCAGCCACTCACAATACTTTGCTTCTATACAAGAAAAGTGCTGCTCTCCACACTTTCGACCAATTTTGTTAAGGCTCAGAATCAAAGCACACAAATTGCAGTGGAAGCTGTTTATAATCACAAGATTGTGATTTCATTTGGAAGCAACAGGAAAGTAGTGCAACTATTTGATGAGGCTCAAGAGGCTCCAAGGAAGGAAGCCAGAAAGAAGTCATGGCTAGCCGGGATAGGAATGGGTTCTGCCCAGTGCCTAACCTTCATGTCATGGGCTTTAGATTTCTGGTTTGGTGGGAAATTAGTGCAAAAAGGAGAAATATCAGCAGGGGATGTGTTCAAGACTTTTTTTGTATTGGTGAGTACAGGAAAGGTCATAGCTGAAGCTGGAAGCATGACTTCTGATCTTGCAAAGAGCTCAGCAGCAGTGGCTTCAGTGTTTGGGATTCTTGACCGCCAATCACTAATTCCCAAGGTAATTAACATTAACTTTTCAAATTTCAGACTGTGATTAAGGTCTATAGATGATGAAGTTCATCTGCTCATAAAGTTGATGAAGTTCATTTTTATTGGTACACAATTATGCCATGTCATCTAAATTTTTAAAATTTTGCCATCTTAATGCACTATCTTAATTGAACTTCAACAACTTCATGGCTTTGTAAACTTAACCTTGCTGAGATGTTATTTTTTTTAAACTAGAATAGTGATGGCAGCAGTGGGTGCAAATTGGAGAAGATGAGTGGAAAAATAGAGATGAAGAATGTAGATTTTTGCTATCCAAGCAGGCCAGGGACACCGATATTGCGCAAATTTTGCTTGGAGGTGAAGGCAGGAACAAGTGTTGGGGTAGTGGGGAAAAGTGGATGTGGAAAATCAACAGTGATTGCTTTGATTCAAAGGTTCTATGATGTTGAGAGAGGAGCCATCAAAGTGGATGGGGTGGACATAAGAGAACTAGACATCCATTGGTATAGACAGCACACAGCACTAGTTAGCCAAGAGCCTGTTCTCTATTCAGGAAGCATACGTGATAACATCATGTTTGGGAAGCAAGAAGCATCAGAGAATGAAGTAGTGGAGGCTGCAAGAGCTGCCAATGCTCATGACTTCATCTCGTAAGTATTCAATCTCAACTCATATAACAAGAGAGTCTGAAAGAAATATATGATTCAGATTTAAGAGAGTGAATGCAATGTATGTTGTAAATTGTTTACTTGTGTGTTAAATAAAATCTAAATAAAGAGAAAAGTGAGTCTCACGCCACCACTAAGTAATCGCAGTTGAAAATTGACGAGTTGTTTTGTTAAAATTATTCGGTCAAAGTGCAAATTTGGTCTCATATCTTTTGTTGAGTTCTCATTTGGTCCTGTATCTTTTTTTGTTACACTTTTGATCCCATATTTTTGCAAAAGGTCCCAACTTGGTCCCATATCATTTTTGGTCTCATATCTTTTGGTCAAATTGCAGAATTGGTCCCATATCTTTACTAAAGGATCAACTAATAGTTGATTCTTTTGTAAAGATATGAGACCACTTATGCACCTAATCCAAAGATATAGGACCAATTCTACAATTGATCCAAAGATATGAGACAAAATCTGTAACAAAAAAAGATATTGGACCAAATTGGGAACTGACCTAAAGATATGAGACCAAAAGTGCAACAAAAAAAGATATGGGACCAATTTGGAAATTGAGCAAAAGATATGGGATCAAATTTTCACTGTGACCAAATTATTTTTTATATTTATCATTGTTATTTTCTAATTCAAATTACTTATCTGAAAAGTGTTCATGTTAATGGTGATTGCAATTTGCAATGCAGATCACTGAAAGATGGGTATGAAACAGAGTGTGGAGAAAGAGGAGTACAATTATCAGGAGGGCAGAAGCAGAGAATAGCAATTGCAAGAGCCATAATTAGGAATCCAACGATTCTGCTGTTAGATGAGGCAACAAGTGCTTTGGATGTACAATCAGAACAAGTAGTGCAAGAAGCACTTGATAGAATAATGGTAGGAAGAAGCACCATTGTGGTGGCACATAGGATTAACACCATCAAAGAGCTTCACTCAATTGCTTATGTTTCAGAAGGTAAGGTTTTGGAGCAAGGAACATATGCACACCTTTGGCACAAGAAAGCTGCATTTTTCAAACTTGCCTCCCATCAAACTTAAGTTAAATCACACACAAATTCAAGTGGTCTTCACTTTTGCAGAGGAACATATATATACATATATAAATATAAATATATGTATGTATGTGTGTGTGTGTGAGTCATGGTAAATCATGGTTTACTTATTGGGCTTGTTTGGTCTTGTCTTAAGCCTACCTATAAGACCTATTAAGCATGAAGCTTTGCTTCAGATATACTACTACTTATAGCTTCATATGGCTTTCTACTTCAAGGGTCCAGATTGTGAATGTATATAGACCCCAATCAAAGTTGTATAATATATCCTAGTTCATCTAGTTAAAACAGGCCAAACAAATTAAAAAGATGTAGTCTTCATCTTGATTGTTTGAGTTCTAACTATGAAATAGTACTTAATTCATGATTTTCAAGAGAAAGCAACGTAAAAGAAAGAGGAAGAACTGAAAAATTATTGGATTCATGAATCATAAAAAGGATTGTTTAGAAGGGCACATGTTAAAGATTTATTTAATAGCTTTGGGAGTATAAAAATTAAAAAGTAATTAAAATTTCTCAACATCATGAATTTATTGTCTCTCTCGTGACAAAAAATATATTTATTAATTTGTTGATTATTTAGTATGATTGTTAAATTTGTCTTTTATCATTTATTTTCTATTTTTAATATTTTTTCGTATTGCAATGACGGTAACTATAAAATAGAAAGTTAATGATTGTAATTTGTAAATATAATTTAAATTAAATTTTTACAGAGAATAATGATATATATTTACTTATTTTTATTGATGTAATCATGACCACTAAAAATTTAGAAACGAAGGTTGGACAACATATTTTTTATTTTAATTAAAGAAATTAATAAATATACGAGAGATTTTTTTTTAATCAAATTCAAAAAGAATATATTTAAATAGTTAATATAAGAACATTTTTGTCACAAGAAATAAAAGAAACACTAGATTAATGATGTTGAGAACTTTTAACTACTTTTTATATCTCTAAAATTATCAAATGAGTTCTTACATATTAGATAATCCTATCATAAAATTTGTCTCCGAGATTCAAGCTTAAAGAAAGCTTCATCACAGACACACACACTTCTATCTATTCTAGAGGCTGTAGAAGTCAAACATAAATACATAAAGCATAATTGGAGTGTCGCTAGGTGAAAGAAAGAAGCGACGCAAAATGTGGTGAAGATTCAAAGAAATTCAGTCAAGTAGACGAAAAGTGCATACTTCACTTTCACCAAAAGTCTTTATACCAAAAGAAAAAAAGTCTTTATAACTTGAAGATCGCTCTTTTTTCTAATATGTAAGAAGTATAATACTATAATGTAGTAAAATTTTTGCTTTTTTATTTTTTTCCTGAAAGCATACACTCAAAGAAAAAGGGGAAAGCCAAGCCCAACAAGAAACAAACCAACAAAGCTGAAAACAGAGAAAAAACACCCAGAAGCAAAAACAAGCAGAAACAACAACAAGAAAGATAAACACTGAAACAACATTATTAGCCAACACCAGTAAAATTTTTGTTGATGCCATCTAGAATGGTGAAAAACTGAAAATATTCATCATAATTTTATCTTATGAAAAAGATCTATCATATATTTAATTACTTTCTTTAATTCAACATTATTTACATGTAATTCCTTTATATTATTGATTTATAATTGTAAGTACCCTTGAATTATATTTTATAATATGATATGATTTGTAAGGCTTAATTTTTTTTTTCTAGATAAAAATGGAGCATATGTAATTACAAAACCTCCCTCTGACAATTTTATAATTACACATCAAGTGAGGGTGCAATAACTTTGCATTCTACACATAATCATTGTAGTTGTACCCCATAGGCTTAAATGTATTTGTCCATAATTTTTTGTGTCTACTACGTGTGTCAGAAAGGCAGGGCCACCTGCCCTTCATGAAGTTCCACCGACGCAACTTGGAAAATGGTAGCCAAGAGATCTCACCATGATGATGATGTAATTCTCTCTGCATTCCATTAAATTCAGTATTCTTTTTAGGATTTATCTTCTTGGGGCATATTTTATCTAACAAACCTTAACATGTGCAAACATGTTAGAAGGATCCTTCTTTTTAATAAAAAAACAGAATCCTCAAATTAAAAAATTAATAAGTTTATGGCTGCTACTGCATCAGAATTCGTGACGGCTGTGTATTCTTCTGCTCAACGCTTATATAAACCAAAAACATTGAATTTTGCTTTCCCTGAAATTGCGTGAGTGTTAGATTAACAAACTAAGGTATTTCTTTCCTTCTTCTCTTGGTTCCAAAATGGTGAACCAGATCGTGAAACCCCACGAAGTTACCAGATCTTCACTCCTCAGTTGCATCGACCTCTCCAATCCTGATGTAAATCAATCCATTGATTTGCTCAGACAGGTTAGGCCTTTATCATGATTCTCGTTAATACTGCGTTTTTCGTGAATTAGGGTGTGATTTGAATCTTGATAAATTGTCGATCATTTTTTTCTTTTTTGTGGGTGAGAAAAGGCATGCTTGGATTCTGGGTTTTTCTACGTTGTTAATCACGGAATAAGCCAGGAATTCATGGATGAGGTTTTTGCTCAGAGCCAGAAATTCTTCAGTCTTCCCCACAAGGAGAAAGTAAAGCTTCTTAGGAATGAAAAATATCGAGGATATACTCCTGTTCTTGATGAGCTGCTTGATCCTGAAAATCAAGTACACGGTATGCATACATGGGTTCTTATAATTTGATCCTTCCTTCCAAGTTCCATGCATGTCTATACAAACATTTTTTTTTTCTTGCAGGAGATTACAAAGAAGGATATTATATTGGAGTTGAAGTAGGCAAAGATGACCCAGAATCGGAGAAACCTTTTTATGGGCCAAATCAATGGCCAACTTCAGGTAACTACATGAAACTTGTAGTTTCTGGTTATTTTTATGAACAAATCATTTCTACTCAAGTCTCTGGTCATATATAGCTCATTCATTTTTCTTTTCTTTTTTACTTTTTTCAGATATTCTGCCTGGGTGGAGAGAGACTATGGAGAAATATCATCAACAGGCATTGTAAGTTTTAGTTAAAAAAGTTATTTATCAGTAATACCATGCAAAGTTTTGGTGAGACTCTTCTGATCCTTGTATTGTACCATCTATACGTTATGGGGTGATCCAGAGAAGTGGGGAAAGCAGTAGGAAGGATTATAGCACTTGCACTTGGTTTGGATGCTAATTTCTTTGATAAGCCAGAAATGCTAGGGGAGCCCATAGCGACTCTGCGCTTGCTACACTATGAAGGTATTGAATCTGTAATATTGTTGCCTTATACCTTTTTTTTTTTTTTTGAACAGAGCCTTATACCTAGTGGGTGGTATAGTTACAAATACTAATAATAATAATAAAAAAAAATGGCACTTATAATTGTATACTTCATCCTTGTTTGGTTAAGGTCAAATCTCAAATCCTTCCCAAGGATTGTATGGAGCTGGAGCTCATACTGACTATGGTTTGATTACCCTTTTGGCAACTGATGGTGTCCCAGGTCTTCAAGTAAGGAGATTTCTGTTTATATTTCAAACATTCTCTATAATTTATCACAGAAAACATTTATTTATATGTTTTCTCTATGCAGATATGCAAAGATAGGGATGCTAAACCTCAGGTATGGGAGGATGTGGCACCATTGAAGGGGTGAGTTTTTAAATGTGTGGGATTTTGATATTATAGCTTAAAATGGGGAGCCAGAGGTTGCTAGTTTCATGTTAGTGTTGTATTAGCAGTTTGCTCCCCTTTGGATTCCATTTTGCTAATGTGAAAACTTATTTATTTGTTCTGGATTTTGTTGACAGTGCATTTATAGTGAATCTTGGAGACATGCTGGAACGTTGGAGCAACTGCATTTTCAAGTAAGAAACCTTTTCTCTCAATTCCAAATTTGTTTGAACTCTACCAGAAGACTTTAGTTTACTTATATGTATACATGTATTATGCGTCTTCCTCTAAATGCTTGAATGAAAAATTAAATATCAATGGAAGCAGACTTGAATGTGACACAACACATTTATGTATTTGTATGGGTTCTCTTTTCACTTTATAGTTTATACTATGTTGTCATGTTTGGATGAGTGTTTCTCTGTACTGATAGATATAATCAAAGCTGAAAATAATATATATGGTTTGGCCTTTGGCTATGTGTGTGTGTGTGTGTTACTGCTGTGGTTGGCTATTGAATTTCATTAATCGCAAATCGATTACTTTGCTTTGTGTTATGCCCAGGTCCACATTGCACAGAGTTCTAGGAAATGGTCAAGGAAGATATTCTGTAAGCTCCAATTTCTTTTCTGTAGATTCCCATATCATCTTTAGCCGTTCTGACTTTAAACTTGATTTAAAAATATTTCAGGATCTTCCTTGTTTGTTAATCTTTGTCTGACTATTATTATAGATAGTAGTAACTTTCTCATTTCAATATTTACGTGTATAATCTTTTGCAGATCGCATACTTTTTGGAGCCAAGTCATGATTGTCTGGTTGAGTGCTTGCAAACTTGCAAATCAGAAAGCAACCCTCCCAAGTAAGTTAGGATTTTCTTTCAAATTTGCCAGCATACTTAGAGCCTCTTTGGAGCTGAAATCATCATCTCATCTTATGATTCAATGAACAGTAATGATTTGGTGTTTTTTTTGGAATCTCCATCTCATCTCATCTCATCCACATCATCATCTCATTCACAACATCATCTCATTTTCTCTTACAATTACTAATCTATCCCTAGTTACACACCTATAATTACCTATACTTTAATACAAATATAAAAAAGAGAACTAGACAAAATAGTAATTTTACATACCCTCATTTATTACACTTATAATTTTCTCTCTCGATCTATCATTTCTCATCATTTTTTTTTCTCTCTTTTCCACTCACTCTCTCTCACACACATACACATACACATACACATACACCTTTCTCTCTCTTTCACACACCCACACACATACTCTTATATATATATATATATATATTATACAATTTATATTAATTTAATTAAAATTTTTTTTACAATATTATTAGTTTTTTTAGTTGCAATATTCCTCTATTTTTTTGAGTAAAATATACAATTTAATCCCTAAAATATTTTTTAAGTTATAATCTTCTTACATTCTCTTTAATGTAGTTTTTTAAAAAAAAAAGAAAAAAATTAACTATCTTCACTTTTATAGGTATTTTAGTCCTCAAACTATGAGCTCAGTTTTCTTGGCTCTTAAAATTATTTTTTGTTTAGTTTTTTTCTCAAACTATGCAATTTAGTTTCATTTTCGTCCTCAGACTATTTTTTGTTCTATATTCGTGTCCAATATTCTTCGATGATTATACACTCTGGATAATGGAAAATAATTTTTTTGTTGGAAAAAGACACAAGTGTCCACGTGTCTATTATTTTTTTGGTTCGAATCATGGGTAGCTAGAAAATTGTAATGTTTTATTTTTTTTTGTCCTAATGTTCTTCTATATGTTTGACTAAAAGATATAATTGATTCCAAATTTTTTTAAGGTACAATCTTTTTCTAGTCTTGTTGTTACATTTTTTTTTAAAAAAAATAGAATAAAAAATTGTGTAGTGTTATTTATTTTTGTCTCAATGTTCTTTTATTTGTTTTATTAAAATATATAATTGAATTCAAAATATTTTTTGCTAATATACAATCTTCTTCTAAACCCATTATAACATATTTGAAAAAAAAAGTGAAAAAATGGAAAACTTTTATATTCACATTTGTTGACAGTCTAGTCTTCAAACTATGTGATAAGTTCATTTCGGTCATCAAAATATTTGTTATATTTTTGAGTCTGAACGTCAATTCAATCCCTTTTTTTTTTTTAAATATATCTGACGAAGTTTTTTGAAAAAATTTAAAAGAGTTAAAACTATTTCTCATTCTGTTTTGTTTATCAAACTATGAGATTAGTTAAAACTATTTCCATGTTATTTGCATTCTGGTCCCCAAACTATTGTTTGTTACTTTTTGGTCATTGAATTTCATGAATAAACCCGATTATTGATGGTTGCGATTTTCTATGGGCCCCAAGTTATAATTTACACATTTTAAGGACTAATTTTTGGATCAATACAAATTTATGGACCAAATTGTATTCTTAAAATAATTTTATTGTTATTTTCATTTTGGTCCATGAGATGGACTCTAAACCCTTCATCCAAAAATATCTCATCCTCACGCTTTTCAATATCATCTCATCTCAATCTCATTCCAATCAAACCACACCCAAACACCTATCATCTTATCTCATTATTTCCTACCATTTCTACCCCTATACAAATTAAAAAAATCTATAAACCTATTTCAACCAACCACAATCATTACATACTCTTTTATATAATTTCACACCCTATTTAACATCATTTCCTCTCAAATCATCCAAACACTAATCCATCATTTTCATCTCATCTCATCATCATCTCATCTCATCCACTTGGATGAGATTCAATGACATTTTGGAATCCCCAAACAAGCCCTTAATCTTTTAAAGCATATCAAAACCACATTACCACATTTCATGCTTTCACACTGAGCGTTATGAATGTGTGTTGGTCATGATGGATGTGTAGATATCAGGCAAGGCAACAAATAAGGTTTAATCATATGAACCTGATCCAGTAGATAGCCCATTCGTATGTACAATTTGACAAGCAGTCACAGTATTAAATTAATAAGTTATAACCTAAAGAAGTTATTAAGTAAGAGAGAACTAAAACGCTATTATTCAGTGCTCCCTCTAATCCTTACAGTACTGCTTGTCTTTCTTTCCAGGTTCCCTCCCATATTATGCAAGGATTACCTGATCCAGCGCTACAACGATACTCATGCTGATTTAAATATATACAAGAAACAGTAAGCTTGTATACTTAATTTATCATCTGAAGTTTTGCTGCCTGTTTTTTTTTTTCTAATGTTTTTATCCTGAAGGTGGCCATTAGCTTCTTTGTATTAAATGTAATAGCATTATACACTAGGCATCAAGATTTAGGGTGTGCTTGGATTATAAGTAGGTAATGAAATGATGATTTTATGTAATAAAATGGTAATGAGAAAATTATGTAATGAAAATGGTGTTTGGATTAGTTTGAGATGTAATGAAAAAAATAGGATGTGAAATTATGAAAAAGTGTATGTAATGATTGTGGTTGGTTGAAATAATTATATGGGATTTTTTAAATTGTATAGGGGTAGAATTGATAATTGATAATGGAATGAGATAGAAATAAAAAAAAGGGTAAATTACACTTTGGTACCCTGTGGTTTGACCCTATTTCACTTTGGTACCCTGTGGTTTGAAACTTGACACTTTGGTACCCTGTGGTATTCTCCATTAACACTTTGGTACCCTTTGGAGCTATTTTGTAATTTTAACCAT